>JAFEMH010005157.1:0-175361 GCA_022495995.1 Adenophora triphylla var. japonica | reverse complement strand
GTATGACTTCCCTTTGACTTGTTGGGGAGGAGCTCGGGCTTACTTTGATGGCCGGTGCTTGCGCTGCCGTTGAAGTGGGCGAGACCGGTCTTACGTTGACGGCCGGTGCTTGAATGCTTTGAGGATGCATGACCTTGTAGGGGCCCTTTCTACATTGGGAAGATGACTTCGGACCTCTTTTGAGGGCCAGTGGTTGAGTTGTCGTTGAGCGTTTGGAGGCGTCTTTCGCCTTGATATTCGTGCTGGGAGGTGTTGGCTCCTTCTTGAATTGCCGTTGGGCGTTTTGGAGGCGTCTCGTGCCTTGATATTCGTATTGGGAGGTGTTGGATCCTTCTTGAATTGCCGTTGAGTGGGCGATTGGTTGAATTGCCGTTGAAGTGGGCGAGGACCGGTCTTACGTTGATGGCCGGTGGTTGAATTGCCGTTGAAGTGGGCGAGGACCGGTCTTACGTTGATGGCCCGGCAATGGGGATTGGTGCCGTTAAGTGGCGAGGGGCCGAGTCTTCTGGCCCGACTGGCCGTGGTTGAATTGCCGTTGGGTAGGCGAGGACCGGTCTTACGGTGATGGCCGGTGGTTGAATTGCCGTTGGAGTGGGCGAGGACCGGTCTTACGCTGACGGCCGGTGGTTGAATTGCCGTTGGAGTGGGCGAGACCGGTCTTACGGCCGGTGGTTGAATTGCCGTTGGAGTGGGCGAGGACCGGTCTTACGTTGACGGCCGTGGTTAGTGCCGTTGGAGTAGGCGAGACCGGTCTTACGCTTGACGGCCGTGGTTGAATTGCCGTTGAAGTGGCGAGACCGTGCTCTGGCCCGACGGCGGTGGTTGAATTGCCGTTAGAAGAGTGGGCGAGACCGGTCTTACGGCGACGGCCGGTGGTTGAATTGCCGTTGAAGTGGCGAGACCGGTCTTACGTGGCCGGGGATTGAATTGCCGTTGGAGTGGGCGAAGATCCCGGTATTAGCCTACATCCGTGGTTGAATTGGCCGGGTGACGAGCGCGGCGGAAGATCTTTGCGAGGCTTGACTTGTGATGTCGTATGCGGGAGAGCGGGTCTTACGCGTTTGATGGCCAGGTGTGCTTCCGTGAAGCTCAGAGGACCCTCCTTTTGGGATGCTTGATTCCGGGACATGGATGTGCTTGACTTTGAGAGGTACCTTGGCGGTGTGGGCGCGAGGAGTTCATGCTTGTATGGAGAGGAGTACGGGGCCTTCGTGAGGAGAGGCGAGATTGCCGCCGCAGTGCTTGAGGAGAGAGGCTGGCCGCGGAGGCTCCCCGAGAGGTTCCGAGCGGGGACCGGATTTCACATATGTCCGTGGGGCGGGTCGAATTGCGGAGGGGCGCAGCCCGTTCGGGCTTGAGCTCTGCTTGCATCGAAGTGGTTGATAGATCGGTGAAGTGTGCGACTCTTTTCCATCTTGGCCTCTTTTACGTATTTTTCTCTTTTTGTTGTTGTGTATAAGCCTTATTCTTTGACGTTTCCTTAGTTTGCTTGTTGGTGCGAGTCGGGGAGAGCCTATGATATCTTGGGCGACTGCCGTTACGTGGCGGTGGTCGTTTGCGAAGAAGATGGCTTGAAGATATCTAGGTCTTCGTTGAGCAGCGTGCGCGTCACGAGCCTATGCCTTCGAGGCACTCTGCGTAGACATTCCTCCGCCTAGAGCCGGCCGGAACCGCAGCGGGAGAGGGACCTTTGAGGCGGCATAGCATGGATGCGGGGCGTCTTCGGGAGGCTGCGGGGCCTTCGAGGAGCGGCCCTTTTATCGAGTTCATCCCTCCGCATGGCGCGCGGGTGAGGGTTCCTCGAGCCTTCTTTCTTTGATCCTTTCGCCGGATTTGATCCTTACGAGTACTTTTCGATGGGAGCCTCGGGCGGGTGCTCGGTATTCGACGACGAGAGGATGTGTGACAGAGCGAGTTATGGCTAGGATGCCCGACTTTTCTTTGGAGGGGACCTCGGCGAGGATGATGATCTTGAGGATCGATTAGTATTCATTTGCTTTCCCTCTTTTCATATCCCTCTTTTTTTTGTTTAGCAACAGACATTTATGGGTACCTGTAATAAAACACTCGTATTTGCACGGCAAACAGTATTTTATTTTAAGATGTAATGTCATTTTTTTTTTTTGATTCCCGGGAATTGTCCTAGAAATTGTTGCTATTATTATTATATTTTTGTACATGCCACGTGAGCTGAGAGTGTGTTTGTGGGTAGTGTTTGTTTGCCGGGAATGGCTTTGGCCAGTGTTTGGGCAGTTTGGAGCAAGGTTTCTTGAGGACGATGGTGTTATGCTTGGGGAAATGGTTGTTTGCAAGAATTTACTTAGCATGCGAAGGTCATACGGACCAACCTTGCTTTTGGGAAGGACATAAATGCTTTCCGGGAATTTCCCCATTTGCGGCCATTTTCGAGCTTTCTTCCCCATTTTCTCTAGGAACCTCCATTTTTGCCATGGATTCTTGTGCGTCCCTAGAATTTTGCCGAGGCTTTCGCGGGAGAGGCAAGTACACTTGAGGTTGAAAAACGTGGATGCGCGCCGTATGAGGCAGAGACGGGCTTTCGAGAGGTTTCGTCTTTGCTCGGTTTGGTCTTTTAAGGAGTTGGTTCACGATTGGGATTTGTTGCTCGCGAAGTTGAGGATGTTAGGAGAGCACGCGTGTGCATTTCTCTATGTGAAATGGTGCCCTTTTGAGGATTTCGGGCTTTGATTGGAGGGCGGGAGGTGGAGGCCATCTCGCTCCTTTGACTTTGTGACGTGAAGCTTGCAGACTTTCTTCGTACTTCGTTGGAAAGAAGTGCGGGGCATGATCCTTGATTCGGGTCATATCGACATTTACGAGGCTGTAGGGCGGTTCATGGTTGATGATGAGTGACGTCTCTTGGGATGTATTTGCCTTGTGCGTGATGGCGACGCTTTTACTGGTCGGTTCCTTGGCATTTGTGATGGGGCCTTGCTAGATGTGGTAGGGAACGCTTTGCGGAGGCTGGAGAAGGATATTGTCCGTTAGTCTTTGGGGAGACTCTTCATGGTATCGGCCGGCGGCGGCCCAGGGATCGTTTTATGAGAGGGGGAAGCCCCGCTTTGCTCACACTTGTGGCTGCGAGAGAGACTTCGAGGCCATGCCGAGGCTCGGCGTCGTTTAGCCCGTGGTCATTTGCTCGCGACCTCTTGTGTTGGATATGGATCAGTCACTTTGCAGGAGAGATGGATGGCACGGCTTGGTACGCATCAGATCCATTTGGTGGGTTCCTTATTTGGAGGATTGAGACCGGGAGGATCTTGCGGGAAGGGTCCTACGTTGTCGAGTTCCCGAGGTTTGTCTTGGTCCTCCTTACTATATTCCGTCGCTCGTTTTCCGCGGTTTGGGATGAAGCGAGGAGCCTTTGTTGGGACAGGATGACCTTGCTGCTGCGGAGGTAGTTCCCTCTTTGTATAGGCGGCTTCGGGTGCCTTCTTGTATTTTACGAGGTATGGAAGTATTAGCTTTCCCTCTGTGGTACTCCTTAGGCGTCGGGGGAGTGTCGTGTTGACGACTCGATACGGCTTTGGTATGAGCGGCGTGTTGGGCGATCCCAAGTGGTCTTGGAGAAGCGGCGTGCGCGGTCACAGGACCCGGTTGCCGTAGTAGCTATTGCCTTAGGAGTTCGAAGCACAGTCGACCACTTTGGATGTGACGGAGACGCTTTGTTTGACTACGAGACTAGAGTTGACCGGCCCGACGGGGAGAGGTCCTCTTTACGGACTTCGCGGGGAGGAGATCCGAGCCGAAGCACGGGCGAATGAAGCCACGAGAGCTCTTGGATTATTTGACTCTACGGGGAGGACCCCGAGATCTCGGGCGAGAGACGCGAGTTGGTTCACGTGGAGCGAAAGAAGACTCGCCGGGGACGAGGAAGAAAGGAAAGAATGGCGAGGGACAAGCGCGAGATGGCGCGGAATGACCTCCTAAGTATCCATTCATTGCATTGCAAACACATTATTAGTTAAATGTATTAAAGTTTGTCTTTTAGCATGTTGTGAACTTGAGAGTAGACCGTGCTTGAACTCATCAAGAAATGTTGTAACCGTTAGTGATTTGTGATTTACTTTTAAAGCTTTGTCGAGACGCAAGATCTCTTGTTTGCCTTTGCTTACATTGTGCACTTTGTCGGCGTCCATCTTTGGACTTTTACATTTGCATTCGCGGAGCTGACGATGCAGGCCACGGACGGCAATCCCCTTTTCTTGAGAGCTTTGTGCTTGGGCGAGAGGTTGAATGCTCCCTTGACAAGTCGTTTTGACGGTCTTTTCGTAGCTTCCTTGCCTCTTGTTGGCGTCGGGCTCTTGACCTCAAATTCGCACGAGCTTTTTGTGAGCTTGCTTTTGTTTTTTGTTTTTTTTTGTGAGCCCTTGCTCGAGCTCTCTTTTTTTTTATTTTTTTGTGAGCCCTTGCTCGAGCTCTTTTTTTTTTTTTTTTTTGAAGCGCGTGAGGGCGAAGACAAGCCCTGGCTTGGAAGCGACATGAGTCGATCGTTTGATCTTTGAGTGACCCTCGGATGTCCTTTGATGTTGCCGCCGTCGTTTGACTTGGTCAAGGTGGCTATTGGGGCGTGTTTCTTGAAAAGTGCGTAGCTTGATGGAGGTCTTGATTGACATTCAAACTTTTGACTTTTTGTGTATTTTTAGGCCGGACCAATTAAGGTTGCCTACGTTCCCCGGACTAGAGGGCTCAGGGTCTGCAACGTAGTTCGACACTACATGGAGTGCCAAGAGATGCACGATTGTTCTTCTTCGGGCGAAGTATCTGCGAAGTTTGCTTAGTTATTTGGATTCATGAAGGGATTGCCGTGCAGGTACGTTAGCTTCATGGCGCCTCAGGAGAAGATCTTTTGAACCACGAAAGGGCCGATCCATGTGGGTTCCCATTTTCCCAGTGGGTTGGTTCGAGTGGGAGGCTTTTCTTTGAGTACAAGGTCACCTTCACGATGTCTCGGGATTTGACTTTCTTGTCGAAAGCTCTAGCCATCCTGCTTTGATAGGCTCGGACGTGTTCCATGGCCTTTAGTCGTCGCTCGTCTAGCGAGAGCCAATTCGTCAATGTCGGCTTCGGAGCCATTCGACTTCGTTGATGTCATTTTCAGCGGCACTCGGAGTGAGGAATTTCTAGCTCGATGGGAAGGGCTGCTTCCATCCGTACGTCGGGGCTGAATGGGGTTTCTCCGTGGTACATTTCGGCGATGTGCGGTAGCCCCAAAGTGCAAGGTGCGGCTTCTCGGGCCAATCTCGTCCTCGGGTGGTCATTTTTCGGATGATCCGTTCGAGGGTTTTGTTTCTTTGCTTCCACGGCGCCGTTTGTTTGTGGCGGTAGGGAGAAGATTTGTGACGTGTGATCTTGAATTCAGCCGGCGATGCGTCGAATTCCCGCCCGAAGTGTGGCCGTTATGCGATATGACCTCATTTGGGATGCCGTATCGGCGAGATGATGTTTTCCTTGAAGAAATGTGCGACCTTCTTGGAGGTGAGTACCTTGTAGGACTTGGCTTCGACCCATTTGGTGAAGTAGTCGATGGCTACTAAGATGAACTCGTGGCCGATTCTTTGCTGGCGGAGCGATTTTCCCGATGGCGTCAATTCCCCAGTGGCGAAGGGCGAGTGTAGTCATGCGGTAGAGATCGTGGGGTGGTAGATGATTGAGGTTGGAGAACCGTTGGCACTTGTCGCGGCTTCGGACAAAGTGGATGCAATCTGCACTCCATGGAGATCCGGTAGTAGCCCATCCACGAGAATGATTTGCATCGGGGCTGCGGCGTTCGTGTGGGGACCGCAAGCCCCATTGTGGACTTCGTTCATGAACTTGCTTGCTGCTTCTTGGGCGACGCGGCGTAGGAGTGGCCCGTGGTAGCGTTTCTTGTATAGCATGTCCCCGAGGATGACGAAGTGAGAGGCAAGGCGTTTTAGGGCCATGATGCTCTTGGTTTTGACCCCTACGTGTGTGGGTCTTCCTTGTTCATGAAGGTGGTTTCCCGTTCTTGAGGTATTGGAAAATCTGGTTATACCGTGGCTCATTGACGGGCTTAGGTTGCGGTTCGATCTCACAACGGTAGGCGGGAATTTCCTTTCGTCAGGCTTTGAAGGGTTTGATTGCTTTTCCTTCGGGGATTTCCTGAGGAGGCGAGGTGGCTAAGGCATGCAAGCTGTTTCGGTCTCTTGGCAAGTAATGGAAGGTGACCTCTTCGAATTGTGTGATGAGGTCCTCATGCGAGGCATGGTATTTTTGCAAGCCGGGTCTATGGTTTTCCACTTGTTTGGAGACTTGGTTTGATGATCAGGTGAGTCCCCATAAACTTCGAGTTTGGACATTCCTCTCGAGTGCGGCTTGTAGTCCGGCGGCGCGAGCTTCATATTCGGCGGCATTGTTGGTTACCTCGAAATTGAGCTTTATAGCAATTGGGGTGTGCTCGTCCTTGGGATCCACCAGAGCATACCGATGCGTTTCCCTTTTGGTTGGCCGCTCAGTCGAAGAACGGTTGCCATCGGTTTTCGCCTTCGATTGCGAAAGATTCCCTCGTCTGGAAATTGTGGTTCGGGGCCTCGAGCCTCGTCGGTTGGGAAATCGGCCAGGTTGTTCGGCCATGGCCCGTCCACTTGATTGACTTTTGGTTTACGTACTTGATGTCAAATTCCGCTAGGAAGAAAGACCATTTGGCGAGCCTCGTTGTGAGAGATGGTTTGTCGAAGAGGTACTTGTTTGGGTCCATTTTGGAAACCAGTGTGCTTGTGTGCGGCTGCATGTAGTGCCGTAGTTTCCCGACAACCCATACCGGAGGCTGCGAGGTTTTCTCGAGGGCTGAGTAGTTGAGTTATTTGCCTTGAAACTTTCGGCGTGAAGTAGATGGCGTTTTCGACCCGTGACTCTTTCTTTTCTTGACGAGCATGGCTCCAGCTGCGGTGTCGGTCGCGATTAGAGTATAGCAGCAGTGGCTTTCCTCGTGGGGAGGACGAGAGAATCGGAGGACTCACAAGGTATGCTTTTATTTTTCAAAGGCATCTTGGCATTCGAGTTCCATTCGATGTCGGCGTTCTTCTTCATCGGTTTGAAGATTGGCTCGCACATAGAGGTCGGTGGTTGTGGCGGGCGATATATTGCGGGCGGCCCATGAAGCTTTTCACCTCTGTACGAGTTTGCGGTGGTCTCATTTCGATGATAGCTTTGATCTTTTGAGGATCCGCCTCGATGCCTCTCTCGGTGACCATGTATCCCAAAACCTTGCCTCGGCTAACCCCGAATGTGCATTTGGCGGGGTTAAGCCTCATTGAGTGTTTTCGGAGGCGATTGAAGAATTTTCTCAGTGCAGTGAGGTGTTGTCGTCGATCCCTTTGAGTGAACGATCATGTCATCGACGTACACTTCGATCTCTTTGTGGATCATATCGTGGAAGAGGGCGGTTCTTGCCCAGTTGGTAGGTAGCCCAGGCGTTCTTTAGTCCGAACGGCATTGCGTGTAGCGATAGGTTCCCAGGGGTTGTGAAATTTGTCTTTTCTTGGTCTTCTTCGGCCATCTTGATCTGATTGTGGCCGTAGAAAGCGTCCACGAAGGACTTGACTTCGAAATTGGCTGTAGTGTCTACCAACATGTCGATGTTGGGTAGTGGAAAATCGTCCTTGGGACTTGCTTTGTTGAGATCTCGGAAGTCCACGCGACGGCGTACTTTTCCATTGGCCTTGGTGGCCGTGACAATATTGGAGAGCCATGTGGGGTACTCGATCACCACGATGAAGCCGAAGCGGAGCATTTTTTCGATCTCCTCTTTGACTTGTAAAGACCATTACGGCTTGATTCGGCGTAGCTTTGCTTGATGGGCTTAGCCTCGGGATTTAAGGGAATCCGGTGCTCTACAATGTTAGGATCTAATCGGGCATGTCTCGGTAAGACCCAAGCGAACACGTCCACGAACTCTTTGAGCGGTGCAGTCAATGCGTCTTGCTCTGTGCCGGTGAAGAAACTTCCGATTTGCGTCTCTTTTGGCTCTTCGGCGGTTCCCAAATTCACTTTGGTTAAAACCTCCTCGGCAGACTTGGGCCCGGTTTTCTCTCGTTTGACAACATGCTTAAAGATGTGCTTAATGTATTGTTCGTTTAATGTATGCGCTTCTTTATCAAGTGAATCGTTATTAGCTTGTTTGTGTGTTAGTTAATTTATCGGTTGTTAAAGATGCAATGAGAGGATACTCGGAAAGATCGAAGCATTCATTAAGAGCATACGGGAATACATTATTGGCAATGAGTTCGTAATCTTCGGCGTGAGGCCATCGGATGACTCGAGAGACTCAAATTCAAAGCTAATGGACTCGGGATGAGTTTTGACACTAGACTCTAGGACTCGAGGAGTCGAGACCAAGTTGTTCGATCATGTCCTTTTTCTTTGGCGGTAGGTCAGGAGAATGTGGCCCGGTTATTGAGTGGCAATGAGCTTGATAGGAGATGGGGCTTGAAAGGCTTTATGTCACCGTTCCCGATCATTGCTATCACGAGTTATCGAAACAAAATCGATTAGATCCGGCATCTCGATTTCATCTTTGAAGAAGCGAGGTGTAGCGGTGGTTCGTCCCAAGCATCGTCTGCGGAGTCTCTTGCTTTTGTCTTGGGCATTGCTAGCTCGAATGCGGACTCGTCCCGCTTGTTGAAGGCGGGGGTGTTGACGAGAGAGTTTTTCGAATTCTTCCGCCAAAGAGGGGGTTTTCCCGAACCAAAATTCATTGTGAATAGTGGTGGTTGTGGATCCGGCGGGCGGTGTGTCGAGGAATGCTCTTCGGACGGGATTTGGCTTGAGGCCTCTGAATCTTGCCGAGGTTACTGCTGGAGCTTGTCCATGGTTGTCGGCCGGCTTTGTTTGGCGGCGATCGGCTCTGTTCCCTTTTACGGATCTTCTTCCAAGTTGCCGGCCTTCCTTGTGAATTACTTGGTCATGTCGAAGCTGTAAGGACGAAGATCGGAGATGGCGTGCAAGCCTCTTTTGTTATCCGTGGAGCGTTTTCGTGCGGCTCGCTTGTCCTCCGCAATGTGTTCGGGAGTAGGAGAGTATCCCGAGGCCGTGCGGGGTATTACATTCTTTGATATTGATGATCTGTTGAGTGCCACGATGGCGTTTTCCCAAGGAGCCCGGGATGTAGTTCATGTGCTTCATCATTTTCATCGGGGGAGGATCTTGTCCCAAATCAAAGGCAGGTCTATGTGGCACACTTGGGCCTTTGGGCTTTCGATGGTGAACCCTGTTAGCATCATGCCATCATCGTCGGGTTTGATTTCTAAGACCGGGACGCCGTTTGTTTCGGTCCTTTCGTTGACCACGCTATCTCCGTAGATGATGGTAAGATCTGTTCCTTGGACGAACTTTACGCACTGATGGAGAGTGGATGCCACCCCATTGATCTGGTGTAGCCAAGGGCGCCCCAAAATGGCAGTGAATGTGATCGGGATGTCAATGACTTGGAAATCCGTTGGGACCATTTGTTTTCCGAACCACAAGTTCAAGGTGGCTATTCCCAGGCGGGCGGGATGTTGAGTCGTATGCCTTGATTGCCTGAGTCGAGGGTTTTAGATCAGTTGCTTTGATCCCTAGCAAATCCATCATTTTGGCTGGAAGGACGTTCATGGATGATCCTCCATCTACCAACACCCGAGGGAGACGGCGCTCGTCCAGTTGCACTGTTATGTAGAGAGGCTCGTTGTGGTCAGCCCCAAATTTTGGAAGATCGAGCTCTGTGAAGGTGATGATATTGCTGTAATTGACGTTGCCAATCATCCGGCTGCTTCATCAGGTGTCACTTGTGATGGGAACCATGGTGCAGGCCGGGCTTTCTTCCAACTTGAGCTTGTGCGGGTAAGATGAAGTGAGTAAGGACCAGAGTGAGATGTTAGCCTGAGTGCGCTTGAGGTGTGTCAAGACGGGATCTTCAACCTTTGGGTCCAAGGTTTCGACTTCTTTGGCGTAGGGCCCCTTTTCCATTCGTGGCTCGGGTATGGTGGCCTTTTGTCTGTCCGTGGAGGATTCCGGATTTGGCCGGAACGTGTCGGAACATTCACCTCTGGACTTATGGTTTTGCTTGTCTCTCCCGTTTACGGAGTGGGAGGAGCACGATTGGCGTAAGGCGGGCTGCGCATTTCAATTCGTTCACTGTCATGGCTTTCTTGAAGCATCAATAGTGGCTTTGAGATCTTCCCAAGACGGGGTTGGATTATCTGGACCTTCGGGCCTTCGGTGGCGGTGCGGCTTCGTCCCAGTGATCATGGAGCAAACATTGCCGTGGCCACTGTGCGAGAACTAGGCTGGGGAGATTTCTTTGGAGTAGATGACATAGTAGTCAAACTTTCTGAGGGTTCTCCAAGGGTTCCGGCGTGGGATCACCAGATTCATACCTCTTTTCAGTTTTTGTTGAGAAGATAGCTTCTTCTTTCGTCGAGGACGACCCTCGTTCATGGCATCCTCGGAATTCCATTTCCGGACAAGCACTTCTGTCGCTTGAGACGTCCCACGAGATGTGTTCGTTGTTCGGCGGTGGTACCGGGACCTCGGGAGGCTGGATGGGCGGAGCTTTCCTCTGGAAGGTCTTGTGGCCTTACGTCATAAGCTGCATGGCTCGTACGAGGGTAACAGGTTGACTTCTGGGAGACAATGAGAGACGTTAGAGGCTGTAGGAGCAGTCATGGCTTGGGAAGCCCCAGGTAGTTGGGTGGCTAAGGTTCCGAAGTGGTGCATGGCACCTTCGATCCAGGCTTGTTGCTCACCTTGACGTTTCTCAATAGCCATGAGGACCTGCCAAACTTCTTCCAGTGTTGGGAAATTTCTTGGGGGTAAGGTCCCGTTCCCATCGTTGTTATCCACTGACTTGGCCATGGGAATTGACGGACCGTCCCGGTGACAGAGCTGGGAAGGAGGTAGGACCTTCTTTGTTTGACACCGGAGACGGGTTCCGGGTACTCTCGACCACTCTACTGTAGGTTGGAGGGTGACGGGCAAGGTTTAGACACAGGAATGGCCTAACGGGATAGAAGGGGGAAAGCTCACGTGGCATGCGGTTTCCGTTTCTTTTATTTTTGATTTTTTTTTTTGTTGTTTTAATTTACTTAAAACGTGTTTTCTCAGAGTCCTAGGTAGGTTGGAAAAGATTGCTCTTCTTTTTCGCAACTATGCTAGATCCTGGGTCAGTGGAGACCATCTGTGCGGCTATAAGCCCCTCGTTTTGCACCTGTATTTCGACATCCCGGGGTGGGCGGCCCAGGGCGAGGGTCCTATAGTGCAAGCGGTTTCCACCGGCCTAAAAGAAAAATCGAACCTAAGGACCGAGCCTGTCATGTTCGTTTTGATGCGTTAGCCATGTGAATAGTGAACCGAGCCGGCCGGCTGAGTCAAGATCGAGTCAAGAGTTCGGCATGACCTCTCTTTACCTTGCTTGCGCAAGGGATCTGTGACGTTAGGCGTTGGGTGGGTCATATCGTCATGGGCGACGTATCAAAGGCGTGATGACATGGTGTCATGCGAGCATGGATGTATATCGGGACGGAACATCGTGCAGGTGTAGCTTCGGAAATCAAGATCAGGTCAAGATTTTAGCATGACCTTTCATCGCTTTGCTTGCGCAAGGGATCTTGAGTTTCGAGCCTTGACTCGAGAAAATGGCCGGCATGGTATATGTATCCGAGTGTATGACACGGACTGGTAAAAACCAACCTGGTCCGGACAGAGTGTGACTCAAGACTCAAACGTGCGGGGTTGACGCTTGGCTAGGATGGGATGTTTGGAATGATCCGTGCGCGCCCCAGAGGCCTAGGAAGACCAAACGGACTGCAACTGAGACCACTCCGGGTTAAGGGTTGTAGTGTGCGGTGTATCCGAGGCAAGAAGGCGCGTAGTGTGCGGTGTAACCGAGGCAAAGCGGTGTGAGTAGAGTGCGGTGTAACCGAGGCGGGTGCGCGTAGTGTGCGGTCTCTAAAATTCTTTTACGAGTAAAACAGAGTTTTGAAGAATTTTAAATGTATGCACAGATGTATATTGATGCATTTTTTTTTGTATTTTTATTTTTTTTTGTAAAATAAAAACGAAGCACGTGCACACACACACAACAGTTAAAGGAAGGGGTAAAATGAAAGTTTGACCCTCATCATCGTTTTAAAAATCTTTTGTTTTGTTTAAAAGTTTTTAAAACAAAATTCCCCAGCGGAGTCGCCAACTGAAATTACCCGGGATCCGGCTCGCGCGCGGGGCCCCGGCATCTCGCGTTCGTCGCTGTTCGGGAAGTCGCCCGGATCCGAGAGGCAGCACAATCGCGCCCCGGCATCTGGCTTATTCCGTTTTAGCGTTGCGTGTTGGAGGTGTCTCGCCGTTTGCTTTCGCATTTTGTAGAGTCGCCACGCCGTTTTTATTAAGCCCAAAACATTGAAAAAGGGCATCAGTTTAAAGATAAATTTTAAACTGTTTTTGTGTGATGAGATTTTGAGTTCGGAGGTCAGATGACTCCCCGGGAAGAGAATATTAGAATATTAGAGCTCACCCGAGTAGCCTCGTAAAACGAGTCTTTCGGATACCCCTAATATCCTTTAAATGTTGTGTGTGTGTGTGTGTGCTTTTAAAAATGCATGCTGTATCGGATGTCTACATTGTATTGAAATGTATTGAAATAGAATAGGAAGGAAGCCTTACCAATGTTGGTTCGTGTCTGTCTTCCGCTGGGGAATAGTGTTTGAGGTCGGAGTAGCGTTCCGGATTGCTTCGGGGATGCCGGTTGTCTGCGGACAGAGTTTCGGCGTGAGTTGAGGTTGTAGGCTGCGTTCGGGCAGAGGTTCGGCGTGCGTGGGGATCGTCGGGATCACTCGGGCAGAGGTTCGGCGTGCGTTGTGGTGGCAGGAGTCACTCGGGCAGAGTTTCGGCGTGGTTTGGGATCGTCGGTTTGACTCGGAAAGAGCGGGACACTTGAGTGGAAAGACTGTGCAAGGCCTCGGAGTACCACGAGGGGCCTCAGAGTACCTCGAGAGTGCCTCGGGGCAGCGCGGGAGCCGTCTCGGGAGCGCTCGGAGAGGCTTCGGAGCACCTCGAGGGGCTCGGAAGGCCTCGGAAGGATCCGAAGGGGCGGGAATGCCTCGAAAGGTCTTAGAAGGGGAGCCAAGGCTTAGGGAGGAAGAGAGAAGTGGGAGGTGTGTGAAAATGAGGAGGGGGAGCCCTCTATTTATAGTAAAAATTTCGGAGCAAAGAGGTCCGTACGGACCTTCTTGGTTATCCAGAATTTTGGTTTTCCTCGATTTGAGGGAATGCGCAATGATGGAGAATATTACGGAATGATGATGTCCCCCATGCAATAAGGTCCGTACGGACCATCTTGCATGCAAAGAGGTCCGTACGGACCAACTCGCAGGAAGTCATCATTTCTTCCGGATTTGAGGGAATATTGTGGACTTTAAGGGGATTTAGTAATCATTGAAACAAAGAGGTCCGTACGGACCTTAATTGCTTTTCTGATTTCCTGAAAATTCCCAAAAGGTCCTTTTGTCCCTTTTTATCCCAGGAAGGCTCCTCCCTTGGTTTGGTTGGGGGTTTGAGAGGGTTTTGAGAGGGTTTTGAGTGCCGGAGGTCTCCGAGACTGCGTTGATGAGTCTGCGGAGTTTCCCGTGTGTTTGAAAGGGGGTGATCCAGATTGGGGTACTTACAGTGGCGACTCCTATTTTTTTTTTCTAAAATTTCGGGCGAGCGCACATTCAGTGGCGACTCTGCTGTGGACATGCTTTTTGAAAACCTGTTTTTTCAAAAACTAAGAGGGTCATGCTTTCGTTCGTTTAGACATCCAATGTATTCATTCTATGTGCATCTTTGATGATCATGTGCGATACTTGCATTTTATGAGATCTTACAACTTGTATACCTTTTGTGTCTTGCTTGTGGTTTTTATATGTTGCTTTACTGGTTTGTTTCATCCCTTGCCAATGGGGGGCAGGGGCTAATCTCAGTTTTGCAGGGGGTATGGTTCAGTGACTCTCTTGGTCGTGCGACAGCTTTGTCTCATGCTGTTCTGTGTCACGCGACAAGAATAGTCACTGGACAGGTTTCAGGATTTGGTTTGAGGGCATTCCTTTGAATCAAGAGAAAGATTGCTCAGTTGACTGTTGTTCCTTTTTTTTTTCTTTCTTGTTTTTTCCTGAGAGAGTGTGTGTTTTCTTTTTCTTCATAAATAAAATAAATAAATCGCAAATTTTGTTTTTTGTAAATGAAAGAATATAGTCATCCGCACACTACGTCACATAGCTTTAGAACCTCGGGTGCGATTGACGGCATCGCGGACGGTGATAATATTCGCCTACGTTTGAGCGCCTAATGTCAAACCCATCCCCCTAGTGCGTTTAGGTGGCACCACACTTAAACCTTACCCACGGTTGTTTTTTTTTTGATACAACGTTTTAACTACACCAAAATGAGTTGTTTTTGAAATTTCCAATAAGTCTTTTTACCTTCCTCAAAACCCCGCACCTTGTGGGCATGTTGCAAATGCAACATGGTTTCGCGTAAGGATATGTCACTCCCGTGGCGTGTCCTAAGTTAGAGATCATGCCGCATTGTCACCATGCACCGACGAGAGGTCATGCCAGATTTTTCTTGGAAATTCCCCGAGAATACCCGTTATGCTGCCCAAATTTCCCTAGAAATTGGGGCTACTCGTCCGTCCCACGTCGTGTTAGGTTTTGTTTAGGTATCATTACTTATTATAAATTTCAAATACAAAACATTTAGTGTAATTTGAATGTTGCGTCTCTAGGCTTCCCCAAGGTATAGTTTGCGTAAATAAAGGATTAGCCTTTTCCAACCGTTCTTAGGATTTAAATCACTGATTTATACTTAAAGATAAATAAATTGTTTGCGCGAGTCTGTTCTCTCCGTTTCTTCTCCCTCTCCCGTATTTCCTTTTCTTTCCCTACCTCATAAACCCATATCTACCCCCTGTAGCGGTGACGAGTTGAGAGCGTGTTCTGATATTCTGTGGTCTTTGGGTTCCGATCTTCGAAGCATTTCCCGCAAAGCTTTTATCTGTTCCGCTATCCGAGATGTCTGGTGCAAAAGATATGCCATCCGCTCAGTTTGGAATTCTTCCAACTTCGGGCCAGCTAGAATTGAATGATCTGTCGGTAGCAGAGTTGCGAGTTGCTCTTGAAGCCGCCATGGTTCGTGAATGTAAGGCTCAATTGCTGGCCCAAGTTGCCAAAGCTCGAGAGGAAGAGACTCACGCTAGATTTGTGGAAGCAATGCGCATCCGGGGTGTTACGATAATTCGCCACGAAGATGGATCGTATGAAGAAATCATCAAGGCCAGCAGTGTTGATTACGGGAATGGAGATGCAATGAAAGGCGTGATTGAAGATGAACAAGATAAGACTCTTTCCCCGACACCTCAGGTGGTCCAGACTCAGATCAATGACGAAAAACCGACCTTTGAGACTTTCAGTTTTCCTAATCAACTGGATTTGAAGAGTCAATACCAGCCAGATTCCCAAGGGTCATACCATTATTTTACTCAGAAAGGATCACTGCTATTCCACCCTGACCAAGTTCCCCTGCAAGGAAGTGCTCCGCAACCACCATTGAGTTCATATGGTTTCAACTTGTCACCCCCGCATGATCAGCATTCAGGACCAACCTCGTATGTGACTGTGAATCAGATGTCTTTTATTCCAGCTGTGAACCCTATCCAGCAAGGGACGGCAATACCAGTGTCCCCTCCAAAGATGTCTCAGACAGAAAAGAAGAAGCAGTTTTGGGGAGAGTTAGGGATGCCCATGAATCAGTTTCTCAAAGTTTTGGTGAGCGGAGGTTTGGTTCAGCCGCTAGTTAATTATGTCCCTCTTCATAACAATGTAAAGCTGGACACGAGCAAGTACTGCTACTATCACCAATATCCAGGCCATATTACCTCGGAATGCAAGCAGTTGAGGGTGATCATCCAAGAACTCATTGACAAAGGGAAAATCGAGATAGGTTCCCATGAAGGAAACAATATTCGAAATCTCTGTCAGTTTCCACCACGCAAGAAGCGAGAATTTGATGATTTGGGAATAACAACCGAGGAAGCTTTCAATGGATTGATGCGGAGAAGAATGATAAAGCCGCTTGATAATTACCATCCTACCAAACCTAATCCGAATTTGGATCGCAGCAAGTATTGTTACTATCATCAGTATCCCGGTCACACCACCAACGATTGCACCCTTCTAAAAGTGTTGATTCAAAGAATGGTTGATGAAGGAAAAATTGAGAAAGCTCCTCCTAAAGTGGCCGATAACCCTTATCAGCAATTTCAAAGCTACCTCATGTGAAGAAGTCAATCAGTCAAATATCGTAGGGTCCTAGATTGTTTTATTTTGTTTTGTTAGCAAGTGTTCCTATGGTTTGAGTCTATTACCCCCTTGTTATGAGTCTTTTATTTCAATGAATAAAATATTTGTTTCTATTCTTGCTAGACTCGAGACATCACTTGCACACCCACGTTATACTCAATTGAAATGGTCTTATTTTAAATGATCACTTGTGCTGCTCACTGACTAATGCTTTGAAATGACTAATGTTTAAATTGATCGGAGTGAGAAAATCGACTGATATCCTTCTCAAATTGGGGCTCACCAACTCCCCATCTTACACCTTATGCTCACATATCTTCCTTCGTCTTCATCTTCTCGTTGTTCGATGAATTTGCACGGATCTTTCTCGGAGTAAACTTAAGCAAGAAAATGAAGACTTGATCTCGTTCGTATCATCCGGTAGGGACTGCGGTTGAAACCTTTCACCCCTAGGAAAACCTTTACCTTACCCTCACTAAACAATACCCTTTCAATTCAAGATCGGCACGTTTTGAAACCCATTTGGCCATCTCCAAAAGAAGAGGGACCATCCTTGAGACTCCCGTGGTTCAAAGAAGATTGACCGTCTCCAAGCTCAAGAGCGACGGAAAGCAATGATTCATCCTAGGGACTAGTTGAAATTCTCCTCTCAAAACAAGAAAATTGGAAAAAGGAGAGACAAAAAAAAAAAAGAAAAGAAAAAAAAAAAGAAAAGAAAAAAAAAGAAAGAAAAGAGAGCCTAGTCCCTAGCGATCCTCTCAAAAGCAAAAGTCAAAGGATCCGGTCGTTACTCAAGAAGAGTCTCAGAGTGAGTAAAGAGACAGCATGGATGTCCCCTTACCATTGCCTCTAACCAATTCCAAGCCGTCCTCTCGATTTTAGAGTACATTCCCATGACCCTTGCCCTTACCAAAGCCAAGATTGATCTCTCATTTTTAGAAGCATTAAAGATATAATCACAGATTTCCCTCACCTTAGAAATCCCAAACGCATACCCAAGAGCCAACCTCTCATCTTTAGAGGTTCAGTCAGCAGCCTAGCCGACCTCTCGTTTTAAGAGGTCACGATATCCTAAATCACCCGAGGGCCGATCGAAACCCCGAGACCCAGTCGCAGTTCCTACCGGATAACAGTTTCATTCCAATATCGTCAAGATCTAAAACAAGTTGTTGCTTAAAGAGAAGCCAAGCCCATCCCGGCTCAAAGAACCGTCAAGCGAAGATTGTGCAAAGTCCATCTGTTCGTTCGATATTTTATGTGAGCATATTTCATTTCTCCTCCGCAAACACTTGCCGTGGACGTCCCACTGGGGCTTCACATCCGTGTCTCCCATCGACACTCTAAGAGGACACGTTCTTTCGATTCTCAAAAATTCTCGAAGGTCCTCAGATTCCCGAATTTCACCGTTCATTCTTTTCATTCGGGATAAATCCCAAACTACGGCGACCTGAGCTCCTCCTATGGAGGGGAATGTAGGCAACCATAACTGGTTCGGTCGAAATCACAAACAAATCTCAGAAAATCTGGTCTCAGCAAGGGCTGTTCCCATACACTTTCCATCCTTCGGAGTTTTGATTCTCGATATCAATGGGTTTTCTCCTCAGGATTGATAAAAATATTTGTTCATATCGGCTTTGGTGGTTTGACTAACCCGAACATCAATAAAGGGTTTTAAGCAGCTTTGTGATCATCACGAATAAGACAGGTTTTCAAATGTCTCGACAAGTCTTCTATTCCTATATCATAGGAAGATAGAGCCAAACACTGTGTCGGTCAGCAGGGGCTTCCATACACTTCTCCACACCTTGTGATGCTTATACTCTCCCAAAAGAGTCAAACCTAAAGCGAGAGTGTCATACAGAAGTTCGGGATTCATTTCCCACCCTCGAAAGATATGCCCCTGCACGTAAACATTTCCGAGTCTTGTCCAGCGACTGATTGACTGCGGTTTGAAATGATGGGTTGCCTCTTCGGCCACAAGACGACTCTGTCTGCGATGAAGCTACATGGAAGTGCCTCAAGCTGGAGCTTGGTTAAAGAAGAAGACTGATGAGTTCATTTGTACAAGAACACCGGGGCTGGCCTTGAATCTCAACCCCCGGGATTGGATTAGTTACTTAAAAGGGTTACTCCATATTGGGGCTACTGAGTCTCATTCCCTAGGCCAATGGAGGAGTTTTGAAATACTGGGAAAGTCTGATTTTGAAGTCCTGCCTGCATGACTAGTGGTGTCACGCGACATAAAGTGTCCCAGCTATCCTGAGTCGTGCGACATCATGTTACCAACACCAGACATCAGTGATTTGCAATCTGATCAATACCAGGGCACGCCCCGACTTGTCTTCAACTACAAAACAGCAAATGTCACCCTGCAAATATCATGGGAGAAGGATTCATTTAGACAGCATACACACTCACTCTCCATATAAAAGCCAAACCCCAAAAGCCATTCATACTTGTGCCATTGTCATTCAGAAAAAAAAAAAGCCATTCATCGTCATTACCCCAAAAGTGGACTCGTGCAAACAATAAAAATAACGTAAAAGGCTAGCAACAATATACTAAGTCTAAGAAAGGCAAAAGCAAATAAGTTCTTAACAAAATAAAAAAAAGAAGAAGAGATTGTTTGTTCATTTCTTTGCAAGAGAAAAGATGCAATAGTCAAAAGAGCAATGTTTTGATACAAGGGACTACTCCGAGCCATCATCCTCAGAAGCATAGCCACCATCGTCATCAGAGCTATCTTCATCACCATTAGCATCATCACTACCCTCTCCGTCTGCATCCCCCTCCTCAGAATCTGAATCAGCAACAGGATCATGGAAAACAATGGGATCATCTCGAAAGAGCTCATGGACATCATGGATAGCTGCAGTCTCAATCTCGTAAGGGTCGCCGGTAGTATCACTATTGTACTCGGGACTAGGCGGACGACGATGAGCAGTCTTGGTCCAGGGCCTGTGTGTGTCCTCAGCAGATATGTCAGTCCGAGACCTCTTCCTGCTAGGCAAGCTGGGTGTAGAATCGTCATCATCAGAATCCCGGGCCAAACAACGCTCCCTCCAGTATCGAGCACTCCTATCCAGCTGATCAATCATATCCATAGCTCCAGTATAATGACGAGAAAAGATCCAGTAAATATCAGCAGAGACCTGGTGCAATCATGCAGGAAAAGAATCAGAAACCAGTCATCATGAAAGACAAGGTTTTTTAACAAAGTTCAAAGAGAATAAAGAAAGAAAGAGCAGTTACTAACAGATCGAGTGCCCTTAGGAAGATGAAAATATGGATAAATCCGGCTGATATCGAGAGGGGCTCGCCTCATATAGTCCCCATCCTGAAAGTCAACGAATGAAGGAGGTAAGGGAGCATCCGCCACATACCCAGTAGAAGGGCCTGCACCCTGAGCATCCTGTCTCGGAGCCACCTGCGGCGACCTCAATCTCGTCCTCACATAGATCCCATAATCTCCATCATCCTCGGTATAATTAAACGCAGCCTCCCCCTGAATCAAAGAAGCCACATCCTCCAATTTTCGAGGAAACCAAATGTCAGTCTGAGGATCAACTGGGACTCTAACCATGCTGCCAGGGCTGTGCTGTCTGTAAACCCGCTCTCCCAAATAAAAAGCGTCCCCAGATAAGCCTACCAACAACTTGCGGCACTCGGTCAAATGCAAGGCATGTCCAAGATCAATATCAGCATACCGGTTCCCCCAAGGAAACAAGCTCAAACTTCCGGGAGTCCTCTGCATGCAAGCCAGGGTATCAGGATAAGAAGCTGTCACACGTCCCTTGGTATCCACTGTCCGGACTTTCACCCGAGCATCTTTCACCCATCGTCGCATAGCAGGAAATAGAGTGGCCGGGTACGTCTCCCCCACCCGCCAAGTATAGCAGCCAATAACCTCATAAGCCCAGACCTGAAAAAGAGAAATTAGAGCAAATCAGATTAATAAAAGAAGGATAGCAAGAAAATTATGCCAGGGATGTACTCAGTTTGGGAAATACCTCAAAAGCAAAATGACAGCAGTTAAAGGATTTAGCCGCCCCTCTACTGACATCGTCCAGAGCCAAATACAACTCGGCCAATCCGGCCTCTCCCCAAGACCGGGCCCCAACCGTAGCCCAATCCCTCAAAAGCTCTAACAAAGAAATCAAAGCAGAAGATGTGGCATTGATGAACAGCATATCAGAAAAACCAATTCAAACAAAAGCCCTAGCCAATCTCAGAGCTCTCAGCCTGTCCTCCTCCGTATCTGCCACCTCAGCTGGATAATCCTGACTCTGCTCAACTAACTGACCATGAAGCTCCCCAAGCTCATACCCGTTCCCCTTCTTGCCCTTGGGAACAAATCCGATCAACTCTGTGAAGTAGGCCTCAGTGGGCGGCTGTGGATCATCCTCAAGAACAGGCTCCTCCAAATACAATGGCTCATCAGTAAAAGGGAGACCCGTAATGGCATCAAAATCGTAAGGAGTGACAGTCGCCTCCCCCTAGGAAAAATGGAAAGAGTGGGTAGTCTCCCACCAAAACTCTCGGAATGCCCTCACAAGCCCTGCACTCCTCTGGGTATCCCCTACGCCTCTTGCCATCTCAAAGAATCAGCCCAGCCTAGCAGTATATATCAAACCCTTAGGCGAATGCTCTAACTCCTGGCTACCTGGCAGAAGATCCCATAGCTGACCAACAACCTCCGGAGAGCCCCGGGTACGCAACTCCTGCAGGTAAACACAGCACAGGTATGAATATCCCAAGATTTTTTCCAAAGAGAAGCATGTCAATCAATCAACTGCATATTTCACTTTCTAAACAAAAACTAGGGTTTGAGCATTTAGACGCATTCATAATTTCTAGATAACTCAAAACATGCAATAACTTCTTGAGTTCACAAAGGAAAAGAATTCGATCAATTTTTTGGCACAAAATCCGATTTTCTCATTACAACAAGAAATAAGGGTTTCGAAATTACCGTGTTCTTCTTCCCCGGTGCAGAAGTGTGCTCTCTAAGCTGCGGATAAAAATCTCCTCGCACTGCTTGAGGAACGAACGGTCTTTGATTTCGTAAAGTATTTTTCCTCCGAGCCGCCAACTGAGCTTGGGAAGGTCCTTTCTTCGTGGGTCGAGGCTTAGGAGGTATGGTTGCAAGCTCAAAAGCTTAATCAATACCCTAATCTCCTTTGATTTCACTCAAAATTGTGAAATCGGATGTTTTTCTCCTCAAAAACCGTCGGCCTCCCTCTAAAAATGTGTTTCAAAATGAAGGCCGCTCGTTGTTTTAAAAGAGTGTCCATTTACTTTAGTTGGTCGTGCGACAAAGCGTGTCCCTAGGCCAAAATTTCCCAAAAAAATCCCCTGTATTTTAGCAATTAACACTTTAATCCTTGTAGTGCTTCGAGTGTTGCTTTTCCCCGCAGGTACAGCAGTTAACTGAGCAAACCTCAAAGATTGTCCCTTAAAGCAAAGCCGAGACAAAAAAGTCCGTGCCTATCTGAATCTCCCCAGCAGGGCGAATCAAAATCGATAGCCCCACTGTCAAACCGTCAATAAGAGTTCGCTGCCCAGCAAGCAAAATTCCCGCCACAACAAAAGTCAACCGCAACAAAAGAAAAGCTCCATCGCCAAAGAGTCAACAAGAATCCGCTGCCCAGCAAGCTAAATTCCCCGTCACAGCAGGAAAGGTCCCAGATCCTAGAGCTAGCAGTTAACAAAAGAAAAGCTCTGTCGCCAAGGAGCCAACAAGAGTCCGCTGCCCAGCAAGCAAAATTCCCGTCACAGCATGCAAAGTCCCAGACCAAAGCCAACAGTCGATAAAAGACCGCCCCGCACTCAGCAACCGTCAGCAGCAGTTAGTAGCAAAGGACCCTCCGGCCGCTACATCAATCCCCAGCAGCATAAACCGTAACATCAGTCCCTCCGACAGCTACAGGTAAGCACAGCACAGGTATAAAAACATATCTTAGTCAACTACTTTTCTAAAAAGTCAAATTCGCGGGTGACCCCCTAAGAGAAAAGTCAAATTCGCGGGTGACCCCCTAAGAAAAAAGTCATATTTGCGGGTGACCCCCTAAGAAAAAAGTCAAATTCGCGGGTGACCCCCTAAGAAAAAAGTCATATTCGCGGGTGACCCCCTAAGAAAAAAGTCAAATTCGCGGGTGACCCCCTAAGAAAAAAGTCAAATTCGCGGGTGACTCCCAAAGGAAAAGTCTGAACTACGACCGGCTTGATTCCCACTTGGGATACGTAGGAATCCTTTCTCCAAAGGTCCAGCCATCCGATTCCCCAGATCACCTTCTAGCCCTCCGCCTTATCCCTCAGCTGCTCATTGGGATTGGGTCTTATTTTATCGACAACCTCACTTTCTCCAAAAGTGACGTTGTCGAGGGGCTCTGTAAGTACGCCAATCCAATTCACGACCTTTCCAGATGCATTTTAATATAATAAAATTGCATTTAGGGGCGTTTTGGTAAATTCTCGGTCCATCCCGAGACTTCCGGAAACATTTCATAAGTTTCACGCGAAGGAAGTACTTTTTTGTACTTTGCTCAGGCTAAGGGACCTAAAAGGAATAAATCTGTTTTGGACTTTTTAGGAATTATCCAAGAAGGTTCCAGAACCAGATTTGGCGCCAAAAACAGTTAAAGCCACCTTGTATCACGCGACAAGCCGAGGCATGGAAAGTGGTTACGTTATGCCGTGCGACACATTGAGGCCACTAACTGCAGCTATAAATAAGACCCTACCCCTCTCAGTTTTGGATCCCAATTTCGACTCCCTAAAGCTACTCTGCCCAAATTGCTCCAGAACCTCTCTCTCTCCTTCTCCCTCACCAAAACTACCCAATTCCCTTCCAATTCCCTCACCTCTCATCTCTCTTCAACCCAATTCCTCCCCTACTTCCTCAAACACCTTGAATCTCCCAATCCAGATCTTAGTTCGTGTTTGAATCTCCTTTCCAGAAGCTGAATCGAAGGCTCCTACACCTAACTTGGTGTAAGAGTTGAGGACTACAAGGGTAACTCTCTCTCTCTCTCTCTCTCTCTCTCTCTCTCTCTCTCTCTCTCTCTTCTACTTGTCTAATTGTTCTTCCTTCTTCTCCACTTGATAATCAGGCTCCATCTGCCTCGGATTATCAAGTGGCAACTGCAATCTCTCTGTTTAAATTGTGTTTGTTTGAGTCCAATTGCTTGCTTATGATGTGATCTATCTCCTATTGCAATTTGGACATCAAGGGAGTGTGGATCTCCCATATCCACACTCCTTTGGTTGATTCATATCTATTTCATGCTATTTTGATTGGTTCTGGTATAATTGTTTGATTGAATTGTGGATCTGGTGAATCTGGCTCTCAATTTGTAAGGTACCTGCAGATGGTAATACTATGTCATGCGACACACTTGGACGTTGGAAGTCCTGTGTCACGCGACATGTCGTGACCATCTGCAGGGACTATGTTTCAGTTGTAAGTTGTTTTACCTCGTTAGCTTAGCTTTTAGTTGTATTTAGCCTGTTTAGTTGATTAGATCTAGTTTATATTGGTGTTTTGTTCATCTATAGATCTCTGTGATTTGTCTGCTGTGAGTCTCTGCAAGGCGACTATTGGTGTCACGCGACACATTTGGACATGAGGAGTCATGTGTCACGCGACATAAGTAGTCCTATGCAGAGAACTTGTCTTCATTTGTAATCTGTTCTTACTGCTGTAATGGGATGTGGCCTCCTTGAACAATTAGTCTACAAATTGTAATGATCTCATTTATTCAATAAAATTCATGTTTATCGCATTTGTTCATTATTGTCGTTTGCACATTTTTTTCGAATTATTTGGATGTCTAAATTAGAAAGACTCGTCACGAGGCGTGTTGGCTGAACTCTCGGTTCTTCCCAACACGTAACCTGACCCTCGGACCCATTCTCTGATGAAAACTCTGTGCTTAACCCTATTACGAGATCTGTGGTAGAGCCGTCAATTAGGGATAACGGGACGGGACGAGACGAAATTATGATATCCCGCTTCTACACGTGACGGGACGGGACGTCTCGAATTTTTTGCGGGCCTGAAATTCCCCGTCCCGTCCCAAACCCACTTTGGGCCTCGGGACAAACGGGACAATGCAGGACAAGAAGACGCGATCACAATAGACGATCATGATAAAAGTTTATACCAAAATCCAACTCCTTACATAACATGATAACAATACGAGAAGTCTAAAAACTATTAATGATCAAAGTTTATAACAAAATTCAACTTCTTACATTCAGTAGTTGAGATAATAAAATCAAATGCAACTTAAGTTTAAAATGGCAAGGCAACAAGTATTGTCTATTGCTTTCAAAAAATCAAGTTTCCAGCAACTTTCCAGCAACTCTTTCCAGCAACCCTTTCCAGTTAACAAATACTAAGAATTGAGAATTATGTACTATTGACACTTCGATTAAGTGTAAAAACATTAAACTGTTTAAACCAATGCCATTAAGAAAAAGTGAAAACAAACCCTATCAATCATCAATAACTTGCACATTGGACCCTTTACTTGATAAAGATGTTTTAATAACCGCATTCGCTTCATCTTCTTCGTTAACATCATTTCCTACATTTAAATAAAAAAAACAACATAAATGTTAATATTAAGTAAAAGTAACAACAGATCAATATATTAAAAAGAGTTTAAAAATAAAGTTACCGTAGCCATGTAACCAATTACGAGCACAAATAAGATATTGCACTTTCTTAGGAAGTATACAACTTCTATACTTGGTAAGCACACGAGCACCAATAGAAAATGATGACTCTGATGCGACGGTGGTAATGGGAATAGCTAAAAGATCACATGCCAAACGTGCAAGAATTGGGTATCGGTTTTTCTGAGATTTTCAATATTCCAAGACATCCAAATCTTCATAAAATGCAAATTCAAGCTTCGGCTCATCCAAATAGAGATCCAATTGAGATTTTACAGCAATAATTACAGTTTTACTCTCATATTCCGTACATTCCTAACATGAAATAAGACATAGATCAAACAAATATAAATAAAGTAAAGAAAAACAAAACCAAAGTGGCCTTGGCCCAATGGTATGTTGGTGGCCTCCCGAAGGGGAGGTCACCGGTTCGATTCCCCTCAAGGGGAGTTTCTGTGGTATAATTTCTACCTTGGTTCAGGGTTCTTTGGAGCCTCCCTGGCACATCCGCAGCGGTTAAGGAAGCATCATTGCCTTGGGCTTGTATCCTTAGCGCGGGAGTTCGAATCTCAGAGCAAATGAGCAAACAATCGGGTGTTGTAAGAGTGATGTAATTGCCCTACAGAGCAAATGAGCAGCCAATCGCGATGTAAGAGTGATGTAAATGCCTTGTAGGAGGGCTCCTTTGGGGCTCCTGAGTATAAGGGTACCGTTACCCCTACGCATAGGGCACATCCCGCGATTTACCTCCACCAAAGATATCACGTGGGCGGTGCCTGCAGTGGTCCAGGATTGGGTCCGGCAGTTTTAACCCTGGGTATCAAAAAAAAAAAAAAAAAAAAAAAAAGTAAATAAAACAAAACAAAACAAAACAAAAAGAAAGTATAAATAAATAAATACTTACATCAGATATCCGTTTGCCTTTATTTTTAAATATTCCTTTCTTTTCCGTTGATGAAGATGTGACAAAAGAAGAAGGTAGTTGTGAAGATTAAAATTCATTATATGCTCCTTGGCACACGGTGAATGGTCTCAAGTAACTAACACACTTGACCTTGTTTTTGGGACGTGAGAGTTGATAGCTGGCTTTCTTAAAAATAGTTTCAAGCATTCCCATTTTCCTATTCTGAAGTGTTAAGTTAATTGTAAAATGAGAGATGATTCATGCCGTTGATATTAGCTTTCAATCAACACTGCATCCAGGTTCGGCGTTGCTGTAAATCCCATGAATCTGTCGTTTTGGGCCTCCAAAATATTAGAAATTTTTGGGCTCAAAAGTTTTACTCTATTAATAAAAGGTGCCCAAGTTATGTCGGCATTTTTGTGATTGAGATTTGGGGTCTTTTGTGAAGGGAGGAAAGAAATATTGATCCAGAAAATTGTTAATATTTTGGAAGCCTAAAGCGATTGCTTTATTGTGCTTTGCAACAGGGTCGGCCCAGCAAATACATGATTGTTGTCGGTTGGGTGTTGAAATGTGTATTACGTTAAATTTTGAAGCCTAATACATATTAGGGTGATTTTCTGAATGAAAGGTATTTATCTAACTTATTATGAAATAATCTCTTAAAAAGTTTTTTGATTTTTGCCTCATTGTATCTTCTCAATGAGGTCATTGTGAGGGCATTGAAGTGTATTGTGATCCGTCCAGTCTCCTCACAATCTTGCTGGAGGTCAAGTTTGATTACCTGTAACTAGCTTTCTGTTTCTTATTGCAAGTGTTAATGCAAATTTTAAGAGACAGCGATTAGCATTTATAATACCTTCAGGTTTGTGATTTACTGATTTGAAACATTTTGTAATTTACTGATTTGATCTACATGCTTGGTAAAAAAAATGTCTAGAAGATTCTGATTCTACTGTGCTATTCGGCTCACGTAAGAGAGAACATCCTCAAAATGGTTGGGGTATTTTGTCTGAACTACTTGTAGATAATCCCCCCCCCCTCCTACACACACACACATCACGTAATTTCCCAATGACTTCCTGTGAATTCTTTAGATCATTTCGTTTCATGCGCACTTGTTTAACTGCTTTAAATCCATTGTTTGTTTATTGTATGGTTCACTCATGTTTTGGATTTTTTTGGTGTTAATCTGACCCGTGGTGAATGCGAGCAATGTCTACTTCCATCTCTTACTCGAAACGAGCAAGGACGTAGGGAGCCACTTTTAAACCTCCGATATAATGAGTTATTTTCTCCAAATTTGAAGGTTAGATTCTCTCTCTCTCTCTCTCTCTCTCTCTCTCTCTCTCTCTCTCTCTCTTTCTAGGCATATACTTGAACAATGTGTCAACAATATATTTCATCTTTGTTGGAGACAGGGGTCCGAAACCCTGAAGAAATCAAGGTGCTTCTGGAAATCAATGGTTGATTCTTTTATTTCAAGGGTCTTCACCAAAAGTCATAAAACATACAATGACTGAATCACAAGCAGTATACTTGAAAAGGCTCATGCTAAGTCTTCCTTTAAGAAATGATCAAATTGACTTTGAAAGTCAAAATATGATTTCTCTTAATTATTGTCTACAGGTCTTTCAAGTGAGAGTTGAATCCCAAGAAGGAGCTCTACATGAAAGATAGGAGAAGAGGGAAAAGAAAGTTCTCCATCAAGTGAGCTGTATAGGTATGTAGGTTAGGAAGGAAAGAAAGAATTTTTGTACTAATGAAGCCAAATTTTTGTTCCTACACCATCCATCCCACCTCTCTCCGTCCCAAAATACTCGTAGTTATAGAATCTTTCTCTCCGTCCCAAAATACTCGTAGTTATAGAATCTTTCACACATATTAAGAAAAACAATCACTACATATCAAATAGATTAAATTACCCTTTGAATATTTCAAATATCTAGGCAATTAAATGATTTTACAATGACAACTACATCATCATAAAAATGAGGGCAGATTAGGGCAAAGTGTGATTCACTTTGAAACAAAATAGAACATTCAATTTGGGATAGAGGGAGTATAGTTGACCTTGTTGCAGTCTCTAGAAAGAAGGAAAAGTAGTTGAAAATGGGTTGTGATAATGTAGTTCAGGGCGGTACGGACTGATACAGTCCGGTTCAGATCGGTGCATAAAATGGGACGGTGCATTAAATGTTTTGCATCGATTTATGACCGGAACGATACGTACAGGCCGGTACGGGACGGGATTGACAACTATGGTAATTACCCTTTGGTCAGAAGCCCTAAAATAATAATCGATGATGGTATGACTTTTAATATAAGAGTAAAATGTAAATTTTGAACACTTTCTATTCAAAAGCAATAATCATTTTGAATAAAAAAAATTGGACCAAAGATTAACTGTTATAATTTGGACAGGTAAGAGTATGATTTTTATATGTATTAATTTGATTTTGTTTCCAAATTTCCGAAGAAATAAAATATGGAAGGGATTAATATTACTACACTTTTTGCTAAAACAAGAATAATTCAAAAACCTAAACCTACCAACTATAAGAATACAATAAATTGACCAGATTACCCTTCAAGCTTGTCATCTCTTTATTAATGAAATCTATAGTATAGTATAAATGAGGGAAGTGGGATGAACAGTTGTATGAATAGTGTCAAAAAAAAATTTCCATTTTACCCTCACTAAGTTGTTCCTTTCCCATTTTGCCCTCACTTTTAATTAAAAAAATATATACCACGTGTCCTCGGACACGAGCTTTTACTAGTTATTTATAATATCCTTCTGTATTTTGGTACTTATATTACTTACCTTATTAAAAATACACTAGATCCCTCTCTTAAAAACTAATTGCCCAAGCCAAAGGAATTGTGTCCAAGGGGCATATTAAGCAGTTTTAAGTCTTTCTGTCATAAATGTTTTGGGTTCAATACCCCTGCTGGCTAGAATTGATATTAGGTGGTTAGGAATTTCAAAAAAAAAAAAACTAATATGTCCAATGAAAACTTTTCCTTTGAAAGAGATATTATTTTTAGAAAAACTCTTAAGACAAAATATATACTTCCAGTAAGAAAGTAAATTCTTAAGCATAAGGTCCTATTTGCAGTTTCCTAAACAATCCAAAACTACAAGTGAACTTAACACTCATTTCGGAACTAAGAACTAGAAGTTACAAGAGGGAAGCAATCAAATCTTTACCCAACAATGATCACTTATAAATATTATAAGGGCATTTACCAAAAATTAATTTTGAAAAATGAATATTACAAAAAAAATCATACAAGTTGAACATTATCAAAAATTACTTGATAAAGGGAATGGATCATAATGCCCCTCCCACTCCCTCACACACGCACACGTGGCCAACCCAGCCGCCTCTTTCTCTCTCTTCCTTTTTTTGTTCCCCCAAATTTTTTAAAATTCAATATCTCAAGTCTAGAATTCGAAAATACCATTTTAATCGTATTTTCAATGCGAATCAAATAATTACACTCATAATATACTTTAAATTTTAGAAATGAAAATTCCTTTGTATATCACTTTTTTAATCAAATACTAAGCACAAAAATTTCTTAAAAACTGATAAAACTATTAATCACTTGTTTAAATCAAACAATTAGCATAAAAAATCTTAAAAATAACTGATAAATGACATTTATCAGTTGTTTAACCAAATATTAAGCAAAAAAACTCCTTACTGATAAACCCATTTATCAGTTGTTCAAGTCAAACACTTGGCACAAAAATTCTTAAAAATAACTGATAAATAACATTTATCTGTTGTTTAACCAAATACCAAGTTTAAAAACTCCTTACAAAACTGATAAACCCATTTATCAGTTGTTTAAGTCAAACACTTGTCACAAAAATCTTTAAAAATAATTGATAAATGACATTTATCACTTGTTTTAACCAAATACCAAGCACAAAAACTCTTTAAAAAACTGATAAATGTCATTTATCAGTTGTTTAAAACAAACACTTGGCACAAAAATCCGTAAAAATAACTGATAAATAACATTTATCAGTTGTTTAACCAAATACCAATCACAAAAACTCTTTACAAAACTGATAAATGTCATTTATCAGTTGTTTAAACTAAACAATTTGCAAATAAATCCTTAAAAATAACCGATAAATGACATTTATAAGTTGTTTTACCAAATAGCAAGCATAAAAACTCTTTTAAAAAATGATATTCTAAAACTAAGTGTTTTATTCCTTTTAAGATTAAGAGTTTTTGTACTTGAAATATGTGATTTAATAACTAATAAATGTATTAATCAGTTTTATGTAAGCATTGATTTTGCTTTTACTTGTGGTTCAGTCAACTGTGATATAAATTTCACAATTGAGTATACAGATTAAGCTTGAGAAAAGATGGGCTTTTGCCTTGTTCACTCAAAATCAATGGCGTCCTCTTCTTTTTTTCACTCAAAATCATGTCCGGTCGAACCCAATCCCATGCCAACAAGTCCCAAATTCTCATCCCAGTCAACGACATTGCCGAATTGGAACCCACATTCAATTTCTCATCCCTCACTAGACGTGGCCATACGGTTATAACCGCCGGTTAACGGTTATAACCGGCGGTTAAAAAAACCGTTAAGTTCTAACCGTAACCTAACCGTTAATCGTGTACTAACGGTTACGGTTATACGGTTAACGGTTATACACGGTTATCACGGTTACACGGTTAAAAATGAGCCCTTTTTTTTTCCCAGATTGATCCTTTTTTATCGGAATAGTTAACTGTTTTGGTTAACTTTTGTATTGTATAACCCCTTTTTTTTTTTTTTTGAATAAAGAATACTATTTGAGATGTTACTTATTAATGATTTTTTTTTGGAAAAAGTTATAAAAAAAAAGTTAAGAATTTTTAAATAAATGAAATTTTAACGGAAAATGTGTTTAACAGATTTTTTTAACAGTTTTTTTTTATTTTATTTTTTTGGTTAAGCAAAGCTATTTGAGAAATATTTCTTGTAAAAATCAGTTTTTAACATTTTTTTTTGAAGAAAACAGTTAACTTTTTAATAGATTTTTAACTAGTTCTATAAAAAAGTTAACTTTTTATTTTATTTTTTGGATAAAGAAGACCATTTTAGACTTTTGTTTACTATATACATTTTTTACAAAAAGATATATAAAAAAAGTTATGAATTTTGAAAGAAATAAAACTTAACTTTTTTAAAAATAAACGAAAGTATATAAAAGAAAAAGGGACGGTACCCTTAAATTTTATTAATTAAATAAAATTACAGAGAGGGGGACAACCAACCTTACCCTTTTATAATTAAGGGGGGACATTTAGGAGCCTTTACCTCAACCTAACTATTACAATTCAATAAAAATAAACCTAATCTAATAAATAAAAATTAAAAACTAATCTAATCCTCTCTAATCACTTCCCGTAGAGTCATCCACATCGTATTGATATTTTGGGTCAAGTGTATCCTCTTCATAAGGCATATCTTGTTCTCTCTTTTTAGAGCTAACCCAATCCCCAAGTAATAGTTGATTTCCAAATTTTCAACTGTTTGTTGGGAACGTCTTTCATCCAAAACATTTCCTCCAATGCTAAATGTGGATTCGACCGCCACCGTTGACGCGGGAGAAGCTAAGACTTCTTTTGCAATTATAGAGAGTATAGGATAACTCTCGTTCCTTCTTGACCTCCACTTTAGAACATCAAAATCATTTGGATTATCACTACTTTGATCCCATTCAAAAGTAGTGTTGAAGTATGTGTCTAACTCCAAGGGAATGTTAGAGGAAGAAGTAGTCCCTACTCGAGGACGTTTCTTTTTACTATACAAATTAGTAAAAAAAGTGATACGAATTCGCCTCAACTAAATCACCATCAACATCTTGAGAAGAAGTAGAGTCAACATTTTGAGAAGAATTTTCATGAATTGCATTATATTCGTTATAAAAAGACACCAAATCATTTTTTGTAGTTTCAACAATATTCGACGGAGAATCATGATCACCGTCACCTTCGGGGTATAAATTAGTATAATAAAAAGCTAAAATAGTAGCCAACTCATCTAATTTAACACGGGGATCTAATACTTTTGCAATCAAAAATAAAGACGGAATAGTGTTAAAATATTTTATCCACTTTTGTCTCATGGAAAAAATGCAATCCCCTAAAACATAGCAATCTTTTAAATTATTAAAACTACTAACAATTGCAACACAATGCTCAAGAACCAAAATGGAAGTTGGATAATAAACTCCCGATAATGCCAAAGTAGCGGTGTTAAAAATCTTTAGCAATTTACACAAATTAGTGCATGCATTCCATTGATAAGCAAATAAAGATTGATTATTACCAAGTGTAGCAAAAAAATCCATAAGAAGCTCTTTATACTCAAAACCATCTTTTAACATTTTATAGGTGAAATTCCACCTAGTTGGAACATCGAAACTAAAATATTTGTCTCCAAGATTTTGATTTCTTAGAAACCTAATCCATTTTTTTGTAACACTATTTCTTCTAAAAATATATTCAAGGGCCCCTCTAATTGGGGAAACATGTTGTTCTAATACATGCAAACCATCTTTAACACATAAATTAATAATATGGCATAAACATCTAATATGAAAAAACTTACCACCAAATGACGGTTGACAAACTCTAATCAAATACGATAAACTAGCACTAGCATTATCAAAAGAAATAGTAAATATTTTATTCGTAATCTTATATTTTAAAAAAATTCCACGCAACTTTGAACAAATTGCTTCTGCGGTATGGGGGGGGATCAAAATTTTCATATGCAATTAATCTTTTTTGGATAGTCCAAGAATTATCTATCCAATGACAAGTAACACCTAAATAACTATTTCTTTGCCAATGATCACTTCAACCATCGGCACAAATTGAAACTTTGTTTGATAAATTTGATAAAACCTCAATTAAAGTTTTTTGATATGTTAACACCACCTTATGGATATCACGTACGAGAGTCGAACGTGGTACTCTTGCGGCGGCGGGATTTAAAGAAAGTCTTATAAATCTTTCATAAAAGTCATCATCCGCAAAGTTAAAAGCAAGTCCTTTAACACATACAAATTTGGCCAATTCTTGCCTATAAATGACCTTATTAAATTTAAATAGGACGGAAGACGAACCCTGGGTGGTGGTTGGAGCTAATTGAGTTTGATCACTCGAAATGCCAAGTTTATCCGGATGTACTGTGCGTGTGTGGGCGTTAAGTGACCCATGCCCTCCACCCTTCGTAAATGGGTAGGATTTTGGACAATAGTTGCAAATAGCTCGATAATAGCGGTCGTCATCGGGATCAATTTGCTCTTTTCGAAAATGTATTGTAAAAGTGTCGGACTTAGGGGCACGTGAACGTGGCATTGTCGGTTGTTCTTCTTGTTCTTGTCCCCGAGCACGACCACCTCGAGCTCGGCCTCGGCCGGCCCTACCCCCCCTTCTACCACTTTCAACAACATTTTCATCCATATCTTGATCTTGCTCATTTTGTGTAAATGGTTCCTCCAAAAATTCGGATTCTTCTACGTTATGATGGGTGGCCGTAGAACCAACAGTTTCCTTTTCCTTGCCTTTTCGAGAAGAAGACATTTTCGTTAGAAAACTGACTTGAATTCGAAAAAAAGCTAACTTTTGTTAAAAAACTAACTGCAAATCTTTAAAAAACTGACTGAAAATCTTTAAAAACCGATCGGAATTTAAAAACTAACCGAAATCGAAAAACTAACCGAAACCTCAAAAACTAACCGAAAACTCTAAAAACTAAATGAAATTCTGAAAATCTAATTGAAAACTCTAAAAAACTAACTGAAAACTCTAAAAAACTAGCTGAAACTGAAATACTAACTGAAAACTCTAAAAATGTGACTGAAAACTCTAAGAAACTAACTGAAATTCTTAAAAACTAACTGAAAATGTTAAAAAACTAACTGAAAACTCTAAAAAACTAACTGAAATTCCTAAAAACTAACTGGAAATGTTAAAAAACTGACTGAAAACTCTAGAAAACTAACTCAAATTCCTAAAAGCTGACTGGAATTCTCGAAATACAAAAAAAAAAAAATCGTTAAAAAACTAACTGGAAATTCTTAGGAAACTAACTGAGAATATGAGAGAGGTTAGGAGAGTAGAAGTATAGATGTAAGGTGAAATTGAAGGTGAAATGGTAGGAGGGAGGGAGGTAATATTTATAGTAGGGTGTTTGTTTTTTAAAAGAATTTTTTTTTTTAAATTTAATTGAAAGCCTGGGCGCCTGAAGGAATTGGGAAAGGGAAGGGAACTGACTGGGAGTGGAGTGGGCGCTGGGGTGGTGGGGCCTGGGGAGTGGGGCGGTCAAAGTAGCCGTTGGGGCCTTGGGGCCAGGGAAGGGAGCCGTTGAGCCAAGTAGCCGTTGGGGGGGGGGGATTAATTCAAATTTCAAAATTCAACGGTTAGGCGGTTATAACCGCCGGTTAGTTAAACGGTTATAACCGGTTAAATAACCGCCGGTTGCCGGTTTTTGAAAACCTTAACCTTAACCGAACCGTGTAACCGCCGGTTTCGATTAAGGCGATTACGGTTAAGGCGGTTGACGATTTTGACCGGTTACGGTTACGGTTATTAACCTCCGGTTAGCCGATTCCGGTTAGATTTTGGACACGTCTATCCCTCACCATGATAACTAGAGTCAATATTTTTTTTCGATTCAAATAAATATCACGTTTTTAAATAAATTTCTACCAAAAACAAAATTTGATTAAACTTACATCAGGATATTTAGAGGAATAACCATGGAAATGAATTCCAAAGCAAATTTTCTAATAGAAGCCAATGAGCTGAGATCCAACTCCATTACATCAATATTTGTTGTGGCAACTTCCTTGAGTATATTTTGTTTGACTTTGCTGCCAGTGTCAACATTTTCCATCCCCTAAACCATTTGATACATCCTTGTTTTTGAAGCTGGATAAACGGAGAGTGGGTTGGGGTAGGTGAAGGCATAAAAGAAAAGAAAATGGTTAGCAAAGGGATGAAATAAACAGGCGGCGGAATTAGGGATTGAGCGGTCTTACTCGGTGGGAAGAAACGTCTAAGGAATGATTTTTGAATTTGGTCCCAAGTTTTTAAAGAATTGGGTGGTACGTAATTCAACACTGTTTCGCCTTATCCTTTAAAGAAAAGGGGAAAGGCGCATCCTTATTGCCGCTGATGTGACACCTTGAATTCGGGTGGTGTCACAATACTACAAGAATGACATAACATGGAGATTGGGGTCTTCGAAAGCCGATCCGCTGAATTGATTGTTCATAACCATGTGTAGTAATTGCGGCTTGATCTCAAAGTTGGCCGCATCGGCATTCGGCACAACTATTGGTGATCTAGTACCCGGGGTACTTGGGTTAACAAAGTCCCGTAGGGTTCTAGGTGGTGGTGTCGCGGGTTCTCCCTCCGCCATTTATTATTCTAGTACTTCTTTTAACCTCCTCAGTCTTTTGTGAAAAGTCATTTCGGGTTCCGGATTGAATTATTCAAGAAAGATCCGGGTTCTTTTCATAAACTCCAAAGATACCTAAAAAGTATTCAAAGACAACAAATCTTTGAAAGAGATGTTAAACAAAAATAAAAACAAAAAATATATAATCCCTCCGTCCCACAATAATATAGACTTTTTCCAATGCACGGGAATTAAGGAGGAAGTATTATATTGAAAGTGTTGTGAGTGTGAAAATAAAATAGGAGAGAGAATGAGTGGAGAGAATAGTAAATTATAATGGTGATGTGAGTATTAAAATAATGTTGGAGAGAGAATGAGTGGAGAGAATAGTAAAGATTCCTTTCCATTTTGAGAAAGATATATATTATTGTGGGACGCCCAAAATGGAAATTTTATACTCCCTCCGTCCCAGCCTAAAAGGCACAAAATGGAGAGGGCACGCAAAATAAGAAATGTGATGTAGGAAAGAGAAAAAGTTTAAATGTTATGAGTATGAAAAATTAAATAGGAGAGAGAATGAGTGGGAGGTGATGTAAGAAAGAGAATGTTGTGAGTGTAAAAGTAAAGTAGGAGAGAGAATGAGTGGAGAGAATAGTGATTTAAGGTTTCCTTTTTGGGAAAGTGTCATTTTAAATGGGACGCCAAAAAAGAAAATTTATGGCTTTTAGGCTGGGACGGAGGGAGTATATTATTGTGGGACGGAGGGAGTATATGATAAAGACAAATATCAGAAAGTAAACCGTTGTCCCCGTCAACGTCGCCAAAATCTTGTCAAGCCAAAATGAATGGCTTAGTTTATAAACCGCAAGTGCACGGTGTGATTGTAATATAGATTAGGCAAATGCGGGTCGATCCCATGGGTACAACGTTACTATGTATAATACTTGCTTTTATGTAACAATAATGAAATAAAAACTAATGATTGAGAGAAATTTATTTCGTCGTTTATCTAGATAGCATATGCAAACTACTCTAATTTTGGGTGAAAAACTCTTATGATGAATGATTTCTTGGGGTTGGAACTCGAACAACATATATTCATCAAGTAATCACGCCTTAAATAAAAGTTTCATTGAAAATCAAGGATGATACATTATGTTTGTACTACTTCTCACGATCAAGCAAGTAATACTCATATTCTCTACTAATCATGGCCTATCTCTCGATGATCCATGCATTAGTAAGAATCCATTAAGTTTATAAAAATCTATATACTTTCCAATTAAGGATCATCCCTATGCAATTAATCTACTCTCGTTATTAATAGTACATATTTTACTTCATATGGTTCCGTTAATCGAGATTCACGGCTAAGTACATCTCTCGATTAAGTAGGATTCATACAAATATGTACGTATTCATATTCGTAGGCGTTTAAAAATGTATGAAGAAAATTGTTTTAAGATGAAGATGAAAAGAGAAGCATGAATTAAAAGATAAATATACGAGGTTGAGTTTTTAACCCCAACAATTTGGGGGATTGCTCACTAGGCATGGCAATTATGATAACACAATAATAAGAATAAGAAATTAAAAATAAAGAGAAGAAGTAAGGGTACTTATTCAGGTAATATAGAAGACAATGACTGGAAAATAACTTTATTTCTTCAACTTCAGAATTTTTGAATAAAAGCAACAATCAATCTTCGAATCTTGAGAGTGATGTTGTTTATTGGATAAATTTTGCTAGAGTATGATTACAATAGAATCTCGATTTCTGGATGTCTAAAACTGATGGAAACGTCATATATATAGAAATTTGGATGAAAGGTTGGGAATTCTCCAAAAGCTATATTAAAAAGGCACTTTTTTTGACTGAACAGAAGGTGTTCGGCCGAGTCAAGGGTGGTGCTCGACCGAGCAAGGCCTTCCAGAAAAGAAAAGACTCCATTCTGTTGTCATCCGCTCAGTCGAGTCTAGGGTAGTGCTCGCCCGAGCATCAGCTGGTTTGTACTGATTCTGCATTTTTCATTCTTCAAGCATTCTTTCTTGATGTTCCTTGATCATTTTTCTTTACAAGCCTCTTCTTTTTTTTTTGTACATCAATAATGTCTCAAATTCTTGTCTAACCACAAAACAAACCACCAAGTATAATATCCGCGATATCAAGTAAATAAATGAGCTAAAATTAACTAAAACTTATTTAAATGATGCAAAAACTAGAATATAAATGACTATAAAATAGTCATTTATCACTTTCTAGTAGTGTCACCCCCCCCCCCCCCGTAGGTTTTTTACTAATAATATCAAAATCATAATCATCTTTATCCCTTTTACGTTTTAAGGATTTTGATGTACCTAAAAATACATAGCAAAGAAAATTATATAGTGCATGCAGATAGCTTTTTAAAGTATAATCATTAGTTTGTTAATAGTGCCAACATATGTGTTTCATTAGTGCAAGCATCAGTGTTTGTTAATAAACTAACATATGTTACTAAACTAACTGAACTAGGAGTTCCAACATTAGTTTTTTAAAATGCAAGCATTAGCTTTTAAAGTGACAATATTAATTTGTAAATAGTGTCAGTATCAGTGTTTCAAAATGCCAACATATATGTTTCAATAGTGCTAGCATCAATGTTTGTTAATAAACTAACTGAACTAGGAGTGCCAACATTTATTTTTTAAAGTGTCAGCATTAGTTTTTTAAAGTGTCGGTATTAGTTTTTAAAGTGACGATATTAGTTTGTTAATATTGCCAGTATCGGTGTTTCAAAGTGCCAACATATGTGTTTCAATAGTGCCATCATTAGAGTTTAATAGTGTTAGCAACCTTTTGAAAGTACAATTAACTGTGCAATGTTTGATATTACTAGTACCGGTGAATTCATTTCATGGTGATTGTAATTGAGATTGTGATTGATAGTGCAGATGTTCATCCATAACAACTAATAATGTTCAATTGTGTGTCAAAATGAATCAATAATCAAACGAATTAAATAACAACAGTCAATACAAAAATTTCAATTAGAACAGTTTGAATTCATTGAAGTTCGAAATGAAGTTTAAAATACAATGATTATGCTAATCAAAGTTCAAATCAAGTAAAATAATGTTTTGAAATCATACCTTCGTTACGGCGCTTGCTCATAAATTCTTTGATTTGTTTGGTCATGATTTCGTAAAATAACTAAAAAACAGGTCGGAGAAGATGAATAACCGACGAAAATTGATGAAAAAATGGATGAAATAATGGACAGAATCCTTGAAAAACAACTCGGATAAATCAAATTGAAGAGCAAAATGACGAATAGAATTCAAATTTTTTGGATGTACGGTTAAGAACGAAAGCAGAGAATCGAACCGAAAAAAGTGATAAAGAACTGTCTTTTAAATTGAACTGCGGGTGAAAAATACATTTTTTATTAAACTTAACAAAAAACTCGTTTTTACAAGAATTTTATATTTTTGAAATAGTAAAATCTTTATTAACTCATTATCATATCAAAGAACAATTTGGTCAATTTATAAAAAATGTAACAGATTAGCAAAAAGTATAGTAATATTAAGCTATCCCTTAAAAATATTTATCACCAGTTTCATAATTTTTTGTAAACTACACCGTTAATCTAAATAGTAGAGGATCCAATCCGATGGAAAAAATCAAAATAAGGAAAAAGTGCAAATATATTATCCCAACTATAGGGGTTGTTTGAATTTCATACCTAAACTCATTTTCGTTGCGAACATAGTACCTCATTTGTTTTTTATGCTAGTTCAAGGTATATCGGGATAACGACATCCATTTTTTTCGTTAAATTGACATGTGCAACACATTTGACAAAAACTTTAAGGGTAAAATGGGAAATCCAACAAGAAATAAATTAAAATAAACAAAAGGTTCTAAATGTGAAATAATGAAGTGAAAGGTGAACTACTATTTTAAACTATAATGGCCTATATGTAAAAACAAAAAATCAATCCCCTAAACCCTCCCCTCCCTCCAGATCTCCCCACCCCTTCTCCCTCACCAATCTCAAACTCCACCATCATTTTCAACCCTTCCCCCACCTTCTGCAACTCCTATTGTTATTCCCTCTCTCATGTTCACTCTATATTAAACACTAATTCTCTTTATTCTGGGTCATAACAAAAATAAGAAAGAAAAATACAAATCCAAGAATCAAACTAATCTAGAGTCAAAGAAAATTGAAAACCAATTGCACATTGAAAACCCAAATTTCTGACTCAAAAATCAATTTTGACTGCATTCAAAACGCAATGAGTTTGAGCTGTACAGAGCTTGTACCAGATCTACTTGTTGCCAACCTTAGAGAAACCAAAGCATATGACGGTGGTGCCTAGTGGTTTGCCTGTTATGAAAGATTTGTTGACCGACGACTAGTCTGCGTCGGAGGAGGGGCCAAAATTTCTTCTTTCTTTTGGGGAGCTATTATGCTATGTTTTCTTGGGATTCTTCCGCCATTAATATTGTCCGAGCAAGGGGCATCCGAATCTTGTGCTCATTTTCAAGTATGTGGTCGGATAATTCTGGTTTCAAGGAGTAAATAAGGGGATAGATTTAAAGATTGGCCGGAGCTCGCAGATGTCTACCTTCAATTTGCTTGTTCATTTTCATGGCTGCCTTTAAACCCAAATTTCAGAAAATTCAGTCTTTGGCCCCTGCTCCCTCACACTCATCCTTCTTCATTAACTCCGGCCAACCCTTCCAGCAACTCCAACCAACACTACTCTCGTCTTCATCGTCCAACTTTTTTCCCCACCTAGCAGCGTTTGAATCCAGAAGGGTACCCGCAGTTCAGAGTGCTCAGCTATGGATCCACTATGGCTATGCTCTTGTTCCCCAAAAACAACAAAATCCTTCCTTGCACATTAACTCTTGAACTTGTCGAATCCGGCGACACAAGTGTGGTGGGAGAAGGAGGTGGCGGCGGAGGCGTGAATGATGGAGGCGGCTGGCTGGATAAGGTTTGGAGGAAGAAGATGAGTGGGTTATTATTTTAGATTTTTCTTTTTGTTTTTTAATTTAATTTCTTAAGTTTTAGACATTTTTATTGTTTTAGTTTACCTTTTAGTTTTATATTCTACATTTAAACCCCCTAAATTTATTTTACTTAAGAAAATCATAATTTTCGATTTTACCCTTAAACATTGGGTCAAATGCATTACACATGTCTATTTAACTGAAAAAATGGATGTCGTTGGCCCTAAATACATTAAACAAACATCCATTAAACAAACATCCAAAACAGATGAAGTAATGTGATTGTAACGAAAACTAGTTTAGATATAAAAATCAAACAATTCTTATAATTGGGGTACTGTATTTATTTGCATTTTTTCCTAAAATAAAACGAAAAACTGATTTTTTTTTTTAGGAAAATATAAAATCCGAGTTAGGTTGGACCGGTCACGTGTGGCCCATCTCGTGAGCCGAGCAGCACGCTTTACTATAAACATCTTGAAAATCCCCGAGTCTTGACCATTTCATTTCCTTTGACCAAACCTAACAATCTCCTTCACTTTCAATTTCATCATCAATCAACCCAAACAAGGCCTTAAATACATCCACCCACTACTTTTCTCTCTCGTAGCAAGAATTCACGAATTTTTTCTCAAATAATACATTTTTAAAATTTTATTTACCAAAGTGACTTACTGTTTAAACTTTTTCCCAAAATGTCCCATTTTTTGAAAACTCGCTACACCGTGTAGCGAGTTTATAATTTTTCAATTGAAATCGCTACACGGTGTAGCGATTTTAAATTTGCTAAATTTTATTTAATATTTATGCTTTAAAAAAAAAACACCAAAAAACAAATTTGAAATCGCTACATGATGTAGCGATTTCAAATAATCACATTACACGTGCCCAACCAACAAAGTCCACCACCACCACGTACCACTCACTCTAGTATACTAATAATAATAATAATAATTACTTCCTCCGACTCTAAATTATAAAATGATAATATAAAAATTATATATTAATAAAGAAAACTAAATAAAAATATTATTTTTTTCATCTCAAATAAATATTTTAAAAAATGTACTTCTATAAAAAAATATTTTTCATTTCAAAAATAAATATTTCTTTCGACTCAAAATGAATAACCAAAAAATAATACTACATTTTTTGTCCAAATAAATGTGCATTACTTCCTTCGTCTCAATGAATATTTTATAAAATAATACTCTTCATTTGCCTAAAAAATTAATATCATATTTTGAGACGAAGACACTAACATTACAAACATTCATTTTAGAGGCGAATGAAGTAGTATTAATTTTTAAAATATTCATTGAGATGAAGGAAGTAATGCTCATTTTTTTGGGATAAAAAATGTAGTATTATTTTTTGGTTATTCATTTTGAGTCGAAAGTAATATTTATTTTTGAAATGAAAAATTTTTAATATCATATTTTGAGACGAAGACACTAACATTACAAACATTAATTTTAGAGGCAAATGAAGTAGTATTATTTTATAAAATATTCATTGAGACGAAGGAAGTAATGCACATTTATTTGGACAAAAAATGTAGTATTATTTTTTGGTTATTCATTTTGATTCGAAAGAAATATTTATTTTTGAAATGAAAAATATTTTTTTATAGAAGTACATTTTTTTAAAATATTTATTTGAGATGGAAAAAATAATATTTCTATTTAATTTTCTTTATTAATATATAATTTTTATATTATTATTTTATAATTTAGAGTCGGAGGAAGTAATTATTATTATTATTATTAGTATACTAGAGTGGTACGTGGTGGTAGTGGACTTTGTTTGTTGGTTACGTGTATAAAGAAAGTGTAATGTGATAATTTGAAATCGCTATTTCAAATTTGGTTTTTTTTTTTTTTTTTTTTTTTTTTTTTAAAGCATAAATATTAAATAAAATTTAGTAAATTTAAAATCGCTACACCGTGTAGCGATTTTAATTGAAAAATTATAAACTCGCTACACGGTGTAGCGAGTTTTCAAAAAATGGGACATTTTGGGAAAAAGTTTGAACAGTAAGTCACTTTGATAAATAAAATTTTAAAAATGTATTATTTGAGAAAAAATTCAGAATTCACATTTCCCCTTCTTACCCTTTTCACCACCCACAAATTTCCACACCAAAACAAAAACCCTCAATTTCCTGAATGAGACAAGGGCAGAGAAACTGAAGAACAAATCCAGGATTAGGAGGGACAAATTTCAGCCAAATACCACTTATTTCTTGTGATTTTTCCTCTTCCCTTCTTTTCCTCCAAACTTCTTGCTTGGCTAAATTTGTTATACTACTCATTTACTCCCTACGTCCCAGCGAAAGATGCACAAAATTAGTCGGGCACGCAAAATAAGAAATGTAATGTAGGAAAGAGAAAAAGTTTAAATGTTGTGAGTATGAAAAATTAAATAGGAGAGAGAATGAGTGGGAGGTGATGTAAGAAAGAGAATGTTGTGAGTGTAAAAGTAAAGTAGGAGAGAGAATGAGTGGAGATAATAGTGATTTAAGGTTTCCTTTTTGGGAAAGTGCCTTTTTAAATGGGACGCCCAAAAAGGAAATTTGTGGCTTTTTCGTTGGGACGGAGGGAGTACATGTTATTCACTCTCGCACATTTACTTAATACCCCGCAATATAAATTTCAAAAAAATGCCATTAATTGAAATGACTTTATTATTCTCCCCTAATCCGTTGTACACCCATTGTGGGCAAATTCTAAATACAGGGAGTTTAAAATACAGGGATCCCGGGAAATTACTAATTTGCCCCTTTATATACCAATTTTTTTTTTTATCATTTCAAACACTCTCTCTCTCAGACTCTCCCTCTTCTCTGTGAACGAACGAGAGAAAGGCGATTTCAATCGACTCGCAACAACGGAAAAAGGAAAAATCGATAATGGTGAGAGTAAAAATCCCTGGCCCCAACCCCGCCGCACCGGAGCCGACGCTACCGCCAAAGTAATCGTCGCCGAGCGTCCTCTTCGACCGTGCCCGTAAAGAAGGTAAACTTACACCTAATTTAATGGGACATCTCGAGTGAAACCACTCGAGATGAATCTGAGCGGGTTTATACGAGATGTCTCGTATAAACCCACTGAGACGCATCTCGAGCGGTTTCACTCGAGATGTCATCCCACCGTTGTTGTTGATTTGTGTTAGATTGTTTAAAATTGAATCCAAGTTTTGGCATAAACCGGGTAGCAATGAACTGGTTTTAATGGGACATTCGAAGGAAACCACTCGAGATGCATCTCGAGCGGGTTTATACGAGATGTCTCGTATAAACCCACTCGAGATGCATCTCGAGTGGTTTCACTCGAGATGTCATCCCACTGTTGTTGTTGATTTGTGTTAGATTGTTTAAAATTGAATCCAAGTTTTGGCATAAACCGGGTAGCAATGAACTGGGTTTTAATGGGACATCTCGAAGGAACCACTCGAGATGCATCTCGAGCGGGTTTATACGAGATGTCTCGTATAAACCCACTCGAGATGCATCTCGAGTGGTTTCACACGAGATGTCTCTAATGTATTGTCTCTCTCTTATTTGTGTTTTTTGTAGGCACGTGAACCTACGACCGTTTCAGCCTAGAAAGAGGAAGGCCGATAAGCGTTTGGAGAGAGAAGAAAACCTGGAGGAAGGCCCTAAGCACGAGGGAGCCACACTGATGATGAGCAGGAGGAGGAGGCGGCGGTCGATAGTGGATAGCTGGGAGGAGGAGGAGGATAGTTCGATGGGGAGGAGGAGGAGGATAGTTACGATGGGGAGGAGGAGAGTGATAGTTCGGTGGCGGAGGTGGAGGTGGAGGTGGAGGTGGAGGTGGAGACGGAGATGATGATGATGGTGGAGGTGGAGGTGAGGGAGGAGGCGGAGGAGGAGCAGGAGGAGGAGGAGGATATAGTAGAGCCTCCTGCACCACCTGAGACATGGGAGGAGGCGGGGTCAGGTTGTGGCTATCGGGCGGGGACGGGGGAGGAGGCAGGGTGTGGAGGGGCGACCATCACGGCAGCTTGAGAGGGACCCCGGTGGTGGCCTGCAGGATGTTTCCTTGCTATACGGGTTCGGTGATCACCGAGCCGGACAGATTTGGAGTGACTCCATTAGTGAGTCATTAGTGACTTTCCAGACGAGACCGACGCATCCGGATAGGTAAGCTACTAATTAATGTGATATGTTTAAAATCTTGAAGTCATTTATACCACACACACACCGTAAATATTCCTTTACTTATCCCATGCTGCTTTTCTCGAGAATTGATTATATTTTTTGTTTCGAATCAACAGGTTCGACCGTGATGCGCATCCGGCTGCCGATAGAGCCCGGGCCGGCCCTCGTGGATGATGCCGGCCTCCAGCAGCCGCACGGTGCGGTCATTCGAGGCCGAACCATGCGCCGCTACGCATTTTTGGAACGGTGGTCTCCCGAGACTAACTCGTTCCATATGCCTCGGGGGAGACGACGATCACGCCGCATGACGTCTTTCATATCCTAGGTATGTTGTTGTTATATACTACACTCCGTCCCGCACGACTTAGGATTTTGGGTCAACTTGAGTTCACTTTGACCGAGTAATTTAAACAAAAAAATAATTATCCAAATAAAATTCTAAAAATTGTTATTGTATCAAGCCTATATGAACCGTCTACATTCATGTCAAGCATTACCGTTTATTTTTATAAATTCATCTCTCAGATCGAAATGTTTATGTTCATTTTCATTTTACTGTATCACCGCAGAGGCCGACTGTTCGGTATCCTGACCTGGCCGATCCGACCTATCCGGCATCCGTAGCCACCTCCAGTTGATCGGCACCGGGTACTCACGAGGGAGGTCGAGCGCCTATTTACTCAGCGTAGAGGGGGCATGACAGATGCCCGGCGTGCGTCCGCGTATATCCCGCACCTATTGGGTTGCACGATGTTCGTGGACAAGAGCGGGATAAGGTGCCCGCAGCCTACCTTCCTCGCATGGATCTAGACAGCCTCCCCACTCTCTCCTGGGGATCACCACTTTGGCATATATGTACCGAGAGTTGGGGAAGGCGTCCGCATCCGGATGCAAGCAGATGGGCGGTCAGGCGGCTCTCCTAGAGGTACATCTTACTCCATTCACTTTCTTTACCGTCTACTCCCCCCCACCTCTCGTTATTAAATGTTGCATTTGAGTAGTTTTTAATACTTTTTTACATACATATCAGCCCGGATATACGAGTACTTTCCGGGTTTTCGGCGAGTTACTCGACCCGCAGTGGGCAAAGAGGGGGCCCGAGAGCCCGTAGATGGTCTCGTGATGATTCTACTGGGAGGTCGTTCGATCATCTTGTGCAAGTATCGCCGCATTCTCGATGGGATGGGGCCGACACAAGTGAGTTATTCATATTAAAACCGTTATACGTTTTGTGTCCTTCCTTCCGATATTATGTTGACTTTGCCTAACAATGTCTACTCACAAAGTTATTTGGACTCCTTATGGGACCGGGTCGGACACGATACGCTCTGTTTCATACTACAGGCGTGTTATACGCTCGTGACATCACCGAGGCGTATATGGCCGATCGTGTGACCAGGCCGGTACTGCAGAGGATCCCTGCATCGCCCCCATAGCGAGCGAGATATGCGTTTTGGCAAAGGGTCGAAGGGGTATCAAGCATTATGGTGGTGACATAGATCGACTTGGGCGATTGGGTTGAGTTTGGCATGGCGGAGTTCAGTGGCCGATACCCGTTGGGGCCACTATTTACAGGAGATCATCCCGCGCCGTTCCTCACGTGACTCGGATTATATGGCTTGGTTTCGGGCGAGGAGTCATATTCGGATAGCTAATCCGATACACGATCCCCCAGTGACATTCCACCTCCCCCACCTCCCCAAGCCGATGTTCCACCGCGCCTATGGCCGCAGAGGCACGAGCTAGGCTACCGCCATGGGCGACGGATGAGAGGTTCCCTGAGAGGACGGCAGAGCTACTCTTAGAGAGATCTACGAGATGTTAGGAGGTCCCACTTAGGATTTATTTGTTTGCTTGGTTTGAACTTGTAGTGGACACCTTTTTAGATTGTTTTAGTTTTGTTGTTGATGTTGTGTTGTAACTCCACTTCCTTTAATATTTTGACCAATGTCATAAGCATGAAAAAGTCTTAAAATGTCATCTAGATCTTAGAAAAAATTTAAAAAAAAAATAAAAAACCTATACGTGTACCACTTTCGGATGCTCGGGACATATTCCTTAAAACCCTAAAAAATGGGACATTTTTGTAACTCCACTTCCTTTAATATTTTGACCAATGTCATAAGCATGAAAAAGTCTTAAAATGTCATCTAGATCTTAGAAAAAATTTAAAAAAATAAAAAACCTATACGTGTACCACTTTCGATGCTCGGGACATATTCCTTAAAACCCTAAAAAATGGGACATTTTTGTAACTCCACTTCCTTTAATATTTTGACCAATGTCATAAGCATGAAAAAGTCTTAAAATGTCATCTAGATCTTAGAAAAAATTTAAAAAAAATAAAAACCTATATGTGTACCACTTTCAGGATGCTCGGGACATATTCCTTAAAACCACTAAAAAATGGGACATTTTTGTAACTCCACTTCCTTTAATATTTTGACCAATGTCATAAGCATGAAAAAGTCTTAAAATGTCATCTAGATCTTAGAAAAAATTTAAAAAAAAATAAAAAACCTATACGTGTACCACTTTCAGGATGCTCGGGACATATTCCTTAAAACCCTAAAAAATGGGACATTTTTGTAACTCCACTTCCTTTAATATTTTGACCAATGTCATAAGCATGAAAAAGTCTTAAAATGTCATCTAGATCTTAGAAAAATTTAAAAAAATAAAAAACCTATACGTGTACCACTTTCGATGCTCGGGACATATTCCTTAAAACCCTAAAAAATGGGACATTTTTGTAACTCCACTTCCTTTAATATTTTGACCAATGTCATAAGCATGAAAAAGTCTTAAAATGTCATCTAGATCTTAGAAAAAATTTAAAAAAAAATAAAAAACCTATACGTGTACCACTTTCAGATGCTCGGGACATATTCCTTAAAACCCTAAAAAATGGGACATTTTTGTAACTCCACTTCCTTTAATATTTTGACCAATGTCATAAGCATGAAAAAGTCTTAAAATGTCATCTAGATCTTAGAAAAAATTTAAAAAAAAATAAAAAACCAGGGTTTATGGAAAATATGACATCTCGTGTATATTAACACGAGATATCTATATGAAATCTCGTGTATAACTACACGAGATGATATTTGAACATCTCGTGTAGACCTGCACGAGACGCGTCTAAATTTCCATAAATCGTTGCGTTGAAAGGAGATGTCCTATCACATTCACAATCAAATTTTATTCCAAGTTCAGTCTCTTGTTAGCTTTTCCTGTTGCTGAAGTGAAACATTAGCCTCTGATGCATATCTCGTATCTGCAGAGATGTCCTCTTGTATCTCGGGTAGACTTACACGACATAAATCTCGTGTAAATGTACCCGAGATATGTCGTGTAAAGTCAAGTCTAGAGATGTAAAGCAGACATCTCAAAGATAGCACTGAGACGGGCAAGAAGCGACGATGGAACAAATTAGATCCCTGTATTTAAGATCCCTGTATATAAATATATCCCCCATTGTGTGAGAGGCGGAATTCATAGAGCTTGCTCAATCCACCTATGGCTGGAGGGATGGGTCCCGTAAACTGGTTTTGATCCAGGTTGAGAACGTTAATGGAAGAAAGCTTTCCAATTTCAGGAGAAAGAGTTCCATTGAGTAAATTGGAATCCACAGAAAGCCCCAAAAGGTTGGAACAATTGAAAAGCTCGGGTGAAAGAGGGCCGATAAATCTGTTGGAAGAGAGCTTGAGCTCGCCCAAAAGAGGCAAACTCCCGAGCCAAGATGGGATTTGGTCCGGTAAGGAGATTGTTATTAAGGTCAATGTGGGTTAGTTCTTTACAAAGTGAAATCTCCGTCCGATCCATCTGACTGAATAGAAGAACTCGGTGTGAACAAAGAGGAAAAGCTATGGCTGACTGAAATTGGGAAAATTGAGGTGAAATTGTGGTTTTAGGGTTCATGCAGCCGGAGAGCAACCAATGGGTGGGCTGCCATTGCAGAAGGCCAGAGGAAGACCGACTAGGAAATGGTGGTTTTGGTGAGTGGTGGGTGGTGGTGGTGGTGGTGGGTGGGTAAGGAATAAAAGAAGATGATAAGAAAGGGTAAAATAGGGATATTGGTGGTGTATTTGGTGTTGGATGATTAATTTTTTGGTGAACTTAATATTGCGGGGGTATTCAGTAATTGTGCGGGGCGAATAACAATTCTCTTTACAGATATGTCTTTCTTTCCTGTTTTTATTTCCTTTTCTTTTCTAATAACACTCTGATTTATATATGTTCTTTGATTACATATTTTTGTTACTTTATTGGGTTTGATCTGAATTGGGTACATGCATATGCATATTTGTTGTTATTGCAAGGTTTTAATTTGCTGTCTTGATATCTATTGTTTATTTGTTTCTAACATGGGACTAGTCTAGTGCTAACTCATAATCAACAAATATTTCTGTGTTCTATATATGTATCATACACATATTAACTTTTGTTATTCTAAAGTAGAAAGCAAAAGCTAACATGTGTCCTAATGTTACGTTTTGGTAATCCTTCACTGAGTATTGCAAGTATTTACTTTAGTAGATGCATATAATGGGTCCAAGTAATTGTGCTTGTAGCATGTGCTTATGAGTAAGGCATAACGAGTGTGTTAAAATACTATCCTTCGACCAAAAAGTATTTGGATAGAAAATTGGTTAGGTAGAGAGTTTGTTTGCACAAATTTGCAATTCTTTGTGAATTTGTAGGTCAATGGTAAAACCAAATCAATACAATGATTGATGAGTTGTAAATGTACATAAAGGCAGTAAGGTTTTGAGAGAACCGTGTCAAGTATAATGTTATATAGGAGTTTGGGGCCTATATGTTCCTACTTTATAGCAATCCATAGACAAGGACGTTCAAGACTAAATGTTTGTGAAATGGATGAGACGTAGAATTGTTGCTTCTATCATTCTTCTGCTCCGCTGCACACAAGAGTTGAGATAATGTCACAACCCTTTGCTAGTAGATCAAAGGCCAATATAAATTAGACTTGATGTGGGTCCCATTTGAGCTCAATAAATCGAAACCCTTGATCTACCAACAAGCAGCCGTGACATTATCTCGACCCTTGTTTGCAGCGGAGCGCAAGATCCCACGGAGCAACCGTACCTAATCCACAACACTTGATTTAAGGGAGGGGAAATAAAATGCCGGAAGGTCCCCTACTTGGATCTGGGCCATCCTTCCGAAATTTTTTTCTTCATAATTCTGATACTTTATTAGGTTAGATTTGTCTTGATTCCTGCCTATGCATATTGGTATTTAATGGTTCTTAGTAACATGATTTAGTCTTTAAGTGCATGAACCTTTTGTTTGTCTGTTCTTGTATTTTGAGACCTTCCTCAATTTCTCTTGTGGTTATCTTTTGGGAGCTATATTATTTTCTTTGGATTCGGGGCTTTTGCAGTCGAGCTACATAGTTGTCCAAATCCTCAAAATGAATGGCCCAGAATTTCAGCAAGGCACAATTGCTCTTCGGTCATTCCAACCCCCAAATCAAGGGGTGTCCATAGTTTGAAGTTGTTATATTAGCCGTTCTTGGTATTGGACTGCTATGCAGTCCGATTGTACACGCCCCCAATTCCATGTTATGGCTCCAGGGTTTGTTGTGCTCGTTGATCTATCGGGTTGGACGTGTCAATGTACATATTTATTAGAATGCATTGGATTCAATTGATGTTCAACATATTATTGTTTATCAAATATAGTAAAATACTTGGAAACATAGATTTTTTTTTTTTTCGTACAACAATAAGTAGTTCACATTAAGAAAAAGAAAAAAATGTTCCAATCAATGGACTTCATGCATTTGAGTCATTGCATCCAGTTTAGTAAATTAACTGGTCTGACAAAGAACTGATCTAGTGCCAACTCATCATCAACTCTTTGTGTGTGGACTGTGTATTATTCACCTTTTAGTTCACTATGTTCTTCAACTTGCAACAAAAGATGATAATGAACTTAGCTTCAAGTGGTGGCATAAAACATATTCCTGTAGCAAACTAGGTTCTGCATACTTGGTGGGTTATCTTAGTATTGGGTTGATGTTGGTTGGATTGGCATTTGGGATTGGATTTGAGGCCTATTATTAATATTGAGAGTAGAAAATAGAACCAAAATTACAAAATTTTAGGGGCCCAAAGCGACCGCTTCAGGGGCTTTGTAACGTGACCGGTCCTAATGTTGGCGTTGAACTAATTCTCATACTAAACTTGACCCTTGACTTTCAATATACTCATTAAAGTTTGGTTTGAAAATGAAATAATATTGGTTTAGTTGATATTTATCCAATTGGCATGCTTTGAGCTTTCTCTATTAGTGGTTGTTGACAACCTTTCAATATGACTTAAGTTAAATCACAAGTTGGACATTGATTCACAAAAACATTATTTTTTTTGGACAATATTATAATTTTAAAACTCAACTTGTGGATTAATTTACCTTTGAAATGATTATGGGTGACAATTTGGTATTTGAAATATAAATCGAAAAGAGAGCCCTCTTTAAACAAGAGCAGTTATCATGTTCATTTAAGACACATGTTAACATTTGTCAATCTTAAAGCAGGATGCAAAATTACATGTGTCTTAGAAGCATATGCTATTTATCCTTCGCCTAGCAATGAATATTTAAAATATAGGCCTCTATTAAAGTAAAAAAAATATTATATGTTTTACTCTAATAAAGGCCTATAGCAGGGTCAAGGCTTATACTTGAAGGCGATACAAAACATATGACTTTGGAAAACACAATAGTAAAAAAGAATGAGTTGCCACGATTAAACCATATCAGCAAGGACAACCCAAATCTTACATTAAAGATGAATTCATTTGGACTCATGTGACTTCCAAAGTTTTAGGCACCAAATCTCATTTGCAACATGTAAATATGAGAAAGGCACAAGAACTGTGCATAAAAACAGTTTATCTGTTTTTTTTTTCTTCAAAAAGTACAATGAAAAAAATTAGTGGCCTACAGCTTGATGCAACAATCTGCTTGGATTGTTGGACAAAAAACTGGTCGATTGAATAATTTGCATAGGCCTTTCGCCTTTCCCCTTGAATATAACTCAATGATAAAACCATAACAATAAAATGGTATATAAGCTATAAATGTACATAAAGATGGCAAGGTTTGGGAGAGAACTATGAGAAGTATGTTGTTATATGCATACGCAATACGTAAACATACAACTTTTTCACTATACAACATGGAATTATATTTACCATTGAGTTGTGTGTAAATAGGGCTGATTTTTTTTTATATGGTCCATGAAGCTGTTGTTTTTGGCCCTTAAAAAATTAGTAATTGGGGCCTAAATTTTTTGTTCCCAATAATAGTAATAGGCCCTAAATCTCAAATCTCAAATCTCAAATGACCAGCAGCAGCTCAGTATCAAAATGACCAATAGATTGAGACAGTTTGATTAATTATTAAGGTACATATAGAGTCATGTGATGAGCCTTATTTAAACAAGAGTTTTAAGTATTTTCATTTTCCATTTGTTGAAGGTACGTTCAATCATAATATGGGTAATGATTCTTATTTTTTATAGTAGTTTTTGATCTCTGAGAAGAAAAAAAGTGCCATTCACCAATTTGAGGAGTTGGAACGTGTGTTATTTTACTAATTGCTTTGTTCTTACGAAAGTTCATACAGATATGGTAAAAATATTACAATACTATCATTTGTTAACCTGCATTGTTTGTGTATTGTATGGTTTACGCATTGTGTCAACGTCTGTATCGTCTCAAGTCACTCTCTAAGCCTGCAGCTTTGTCCCATGAAGCTGGAATCTATGCATAATATTTACGCTAGATCTTGAAATCATTGGCCTTCTTTAACTGTTTTCATTTGGGGTTGATTTTTCAATTTTGTGCAGTGTTTATGTGGTGTGGCCTACAGCTTGAAGTATATACGGAGTGATATGATCGGACATACACTTGCTTCTTATGCAAAAAGGTCATCCCTACCCACTTCGATCTAATGTGATACGTTTATATTATTTTTATTTTTAGGTGATGGTAATGCTTTGGAAAATCACATTTCTGTTGATGATGGTTGATGCCATCATTTTTGGAGTATCTGACATTGTTATGCTTGGGTGATTATTTGGTAAAGTTTCTCATCTCTCTTTCTTACTATTACATCCACGTGTTAACTGCTTTAAAAAAGACAGACTATCAGTTGCTAGAAGAGTTTCCTTTGTTTTTGTAAATGTCATTCTCCTAAATAAACATATGTGAAATCATGTAAGAACAAATTTGAAATTAATATAATAAATTATAAAAAAATATATAAAAAGTTAGTGCCATTATGCAGATTTGCAACCGGCAAGGAATGATATTTTCGCACTTAATATAGAGTATTTGAGCTAAATAAATGCATCATCCTCAAACTTGTTAATTTATTTTTTTTAGTTACTGATTTTATTTTATGTGGTACATTACATGGTTTAGTAATTTACTCATTTTTAATACTAGTATAATAAATTTACTTAGATAAATATATAATATAAATTGCATAATATATTGAAATTAATCAAACGTTTTTTAAATAAGAGCATAACTATAACTTAAATGATCATAATACTTATATAATTATATAAGTGGACCACCCCTATTTTTTATATTAAGACCAACTCCAAGAGAACTCTAAAACTTCAAATTTTCTTAGATTTGGTGCAAAATCCTACTCCAACAATGACTCTATCTCTTGCGCTAAAATGGCGTGGCCGTGAGTTTGCGCCAGATTTGGCGCAGCTTCATGCTGGGCTATCTTGCCTTTTTCCTTTTTTTTTTTCAATACCCTACTCCTTTTGTTTCAAAATAAATAATTAAATTTTTGAAAATTGACTTTTGATTAAAATTGAATTTAATATTAAAAACTTATTTTGGAATGGAGAAAGTATAATTCAAATTTTGTTTATCTTAATTATAATATTTAAGAAAAACAATTCAATTTGCTTTCCTAATTTGTTTTTATTTGCATTGTTAATTATAAGTTATTTGTATTGTTAAATATATTTATTTATATTTATTAATTTTCTTATTTAATTTAATTACATAATATTTAATTTTATAATATAATTTGAATCATAATATCAATAATAATATATGATTAATGGAAAAAAATAATTAAATGAAATAATAAGGAATATTTTGAGAATATTCTTATTTGATGCAAGATTTGAAGCAAGCTATTGGAGAAAGTGGAAGATATTTGGTGCTGAAATTGCACCATTTTAGAGTTTTGGTGCAATTACTGCACCAAACGTTGGAGATACCGTAAGAGACGGTATACATTTCGTTTACACTACCATTTGGGAGACTAGGATGGAAAAGTAGTAATCCATAAAAAGAAAACAAAAAAACAAGGCTTCATTGATTAACTAATACTAACTTTTCATAATTAATGGTACTTGTTTTGTACTTCAAGGTTTTTTTTTTTTTTTTTTTTTTGCAGTTTTTCTTTCTAATAAAGTGTGAATAGTAGGACCCTATAAAAATTGGGCAGTAAGCTCCCAGCCAATGAAAACTGATAATGGCACTAACTATGATCTGGAAACCCAGTCAAGTCAGGTTTGACCGGTCACCCGTGAAGTCACATGTAGCCATCTCGTGAAGACGGAAATGCGACACGCTTTCCTTTCAGCATTTTGGAAATCCCCCTCTACAGATGCTTTCTCTCACCGAGCCTTCCTAACCCAGCAATCTAGTCAACTAGGCCTTAAATACATCCACCACCATTCCATCTTTCATCTTCATCACCTAATTTCACTCCTCTTTTGTAGCAAGAAGGAAATGAATTCACATTTCCCCTTCTTACCCTTTTTAATAACCTATAATGCTCGATCTCGAATACGAGTGTCCAATACAGGTACACATTCCCGAGTGTCGGATCCTCCGAAATTTTATGTTTTTACACCAAATTTAGTCATACCCATACCCACAGTCAATACCCCTCGCATTTCCCCACCAAACGATGCATTTCTTGAATGGGAGTGGAAGACAAGGGCAGATCGGTGAAGAAAAGAAATAAAATTTCCAGGAATAGGAGGGAGAGGGAGATTTTTATATGCAGAAAGTTTATGGTGTGGGGTTTTTGGATGGACAAATTTAACACAATCTTGAGATAAGTATTTTTTTCCCTGTTTTTTTTTTCTACTATTATTAACACTCTGATTATATATGTTCTTTGTTTGCATATTTTTGTTACTTTATTGGGTTAGATCTGTTTGGGTACATGCCTATGCTATGCATATTTGTTGTTATTTCCAAGTTTCAAATTGCTGTCTTAATTTCTATTTTTTACTTGTTACTAACTCAACCTCTTAAGAATCAAACATGTCTAGTAATTATTGTTTGATGCTGAGATTTTGTTCATACTAATTGCTCTAGATCAAGAAATGCATGAACTTTTCGATACTGTTTTTAGGAATTTTGAGTCTTTCCTCATTTGGCAATCGGATTGTTCTTTTGTGAATAATGCTTATGGATCTGGCCTGTGACATTCGATGTCATATCAGTCCTAATCATGGCCATCAATCTTGGCATGGACGACCTATATTTGGCAGTGGCATTTAGTCTGCCCCCAACCCGAATCAGGAGCCTTCCATCCAATATTGCATTTCGGCCATCCAAGACTCTGGACTGTTGTGACGTCCGAAGTCACTCGCCCGGATTCCATATTTTAGCATTTGAGGGTTTGTCTCAGACAGTTTGCTTGTGCCGGTTGATCAACCAAGTTGGAAATGGTAATGCATGGATTTAGTAACTTAGATGCATTCGATTCACTTGAAGTTTAACATATTGTTGTCCGTGATCTAATTCTTTGGATTACATATGAATTTTTCGAACAAGAAGTAATTTTGAACATTAAGAGAATAAAAATTTAAAAAATGTTGGATTCACTAAACTGGTCGCTTAGAACAAATTCCCATACAAAAATTGATCCTTTACCTCCAGCACACTAGTTCAAGCTTCCATACCTGCTGTAAAAAATGATAAAAGTACTTGGCTTTAAGCGGTGGCGTAGAACGTATTCCCACGCCAAAACTTGATCCTTGACCCTTAGCACACTAGTTCAAGTCTGGTATATATCCCATGACATACTTTAAACTCCGTCTTGTTATAGTGTCTGGCAACCTTTCAGTGTGAAGTACAAGTTAATTCACAAGTTGGACATTGGTTGCCTAATACGTTATTTGTTTGAACAAATGATAGACTTTTAAAGCTCAAATTGTGGATCAATTTACCTTTCAATGTTTTGGTTAGTCTTTCAATGGTTAGGTGCGTCTGGGTTATAATTTGGTATTCATAACACTTGTCGGAACAAAAAAAAAACTCTAATAATACAAGACTAATAATTAGCATGTGTCTTTATGACACATGTTAACTTTTGTTACTCTAAAGTAGAAGACGAAAGCTATGTGTCCTGAGGGTACATTTTATCATCCTTTTACTTAGTAATGGAAGAATTTATTTTAGTAGAGGCTTATAGTTGGGGTCCAAGTAATTAATCTTGTAACATGTGCATATGAGGAAGGCATAAGAAGTGTGTTATAAATTATCAATTCTGCTATATTTGATAAAAAAACTGATCGAATAGACAATTTGTTAAATTTGCTTATCCTTGTAAATATGTAGGTCAATGGTAAAGCCAAATGAGTAGAATGTTAGAGAAGTTGTAAGTGTACAAAAAGGCAATAAGGATTTGAGATAATCGTGTCAAGTATGTTGTTACATACAAGTTGGCCTGTTAGCCTATTGCTAAAAATCCATACACATGGATGTTTGTGACTAATTTTTTGTGAAATGGATGGGATGTAAAACCGTTGCTTCTGTCATTTTTCTGTTCCGTTGCAGCCAAGGAACGGGATAATGTCACAGCTCCCTCCTAGAAGACCAAAGGCCAAGACCTGATGTGGGTCTCACTTAATCATAATTCGCCCTTGATCTACCAGCAGGGGGCCGTGACATCATCTCGACCCTTGGTTGCAAAGGAACAAAAGATGTCACGGAGCAATTGATCCAAATCTGCTATGGGTTTGAAGTGTTTATGTGATAAATACCAAGCTTGTGGGCAAAAAAAATTAAAGTCCGAGGACAAAAAATATATTTCTGCTTTGCATTCATTATTTACTGGGCTCCAATGTGGCTCCGAGGCCTGAACATTAGTTAACTAGGTTTTCCTTTCTTGCAATAAGAAATTTGTAATAAATTTAGCTTAAAGTGGTCACTTATAACATATTTCCATGCCACACTTGATCCTTAACCTCCATCATACTAGTTCATGCTTCCATACTTACTGAAATGATTGTGAACTTGGCTTTAAAGTGGCGTCAGACAGATTTCCATACCCAACTTGATCCTTGACCTTTTGACAGCTCAAGCTAGGTATTTATCCCATGACACACTTCAAACCTTGTCTTTTCATGGTGCGTGGCAACCTTCATGTGTGTGAACGGCAAGTTAATTTACAAGTTGGACATTGATTGCCTAACATGTTTGTTTGAACTAATGTTAAGCTTCTAAAGACCAACTATTGGGTTTATTTGCATTCCAAATGGTTAGGGGAGTCAGGTGACAATTTGGTATTCAAAACATTTACTGGAACAAAGAAACCTTCTGAAACAAGAGTAACTGAAACAACACTAATTAACATGGCGTCTTAGACATGTGTTATCTTTTGTCATGAGAAAAGGCACATGAAATTTGTAGCACCTGTACATGAGAAAAGGCACATGAAATTTGTAGCACCTGTACATGAGAAAAGGCACATGAAATTTGTAAAATAAACTAATCCATTAGGCTCAATTTTTTGATATGGATAAAGCTAGTCAGTTGGACTGTTTGCATTTGTTCGTGAATATATATATCTCAATGATCAAACCAAATCATTACAATGATTGATAAGCTGTTAGTGTACATAAAGGCAGTAAGGTTTTGTGAGATCCGTGGCAATTATGGTGTTATATACGGATTTTAGGGTGTGTTTTGAGCATCTCCATTCATAATCTCGTAAAACTGTTACATCAACACTCTATAAACCTCTCATCTTTATAATCATTTAACAACTTTTCCACCCACAACAATAAACCTGGACTTGGATTTGCTCCAACAAAAGTTTGCTCCTCCCCTACAACCATGAAAATCAAACAACAAATTTTAAAAGTCTACTAAAAATATTTTGTAGTAAAATGTATGTAATACATTTAGTAGTGCATGTAAAACTTGTACTACTTAATGTAAAAGCTGTTTTTGTTTTTACATTTAGTACAAATGTTTTACATTTTGTATTAGACTTTTTACATTTGTAGTCCGATTTTCATGGGAGGAACGCTGTAAATATTTTTTTTTTAATAATATAAGTTAAAATTTATATTTTAAAAAAGTAATAATAAAATTTAGCAAAAAAATGAATTTATGAAATAAAATCTTGAAATAATGTTTAAGAGTCGTCTAGAAAATAATACTACCTTAGTCCCAAAATAAAAGAATATTTTTTTCTTTAACAACATGGATTATGAAAAAAAAATGGTAAAATATTATTTAGGGACCAATTTTTTTCTTGCGGAAGTCGATATTAAATTTGGGAAAAAAGAATTGATAATTATTTTGGGACATATGATTACTATTTCTTAATTGATGAGTGTTGCATTTTTTTTGAAAAGGCTATTTTTTATTAATGAGGGCATTGCACTTGAAGAAATAATAATAAGAATGTAAGGCATAGAGCACTCCATGCAAATTGGGGTTGTATTGTGCTTATTCGGCACTGTTCAAATGGAATAGGACCATTCCATTCCATAGTGCTCTTCATTTCCCCATTAAGGTTGCCCTTATTATAAAAATGCATGGAATCCAACAAAAAAGAACAATGGGACTAAGGGAAATCTTAACGAGAGTGAGAAGAGCTCTATTCCATGTGGGCATTGCCAAATAAGCACAAGATATAACATTTTGCATGGACCGCTCGATGGCCAACATTTTCTCTCTCTCTCTCTCTCTCTCTCTCTCTCTCTACATAAAAGTATTTTTTTAAAGAAAAATTGCAACACTCATAAATTAAAAAGTACTACTTCACTTGTCTTAAAATAAATGTTAATTTTTTTAGTTTTTATAATCCCCAAATGGATGTCAAGTTCCAAAATAATGGACTTTGTATCATACACCTAATTAGTTAACTAGGTTTCCATACTTGCAATAAGAAATTGGTTATCAACCAAACTTAAGTTGTCAGTTAAAGCAAATCCCCATACCATACTTAATCCTTAGACCTAAAGCACATTAGCTCTAGCTTTCATACTTGGTGTAATAAATGATATAACTTTCTTGGCTTTAAAGAGTGTCAAAAAAACATATTCCTATACCATAACAGCATAACTTGATCCTTGATCTCCGGCACACTACTTCAAGCCTAGTATTTATCCCACGACACACTTTAAGCTCCATCTTTTATTGGTGTATGACAACCTTCCGGTGTGAAAGACAAGTTAATTTACAGGCTGGACATTAATTGTCTAACACGTTATTGTGTGAACAAATTAGAGGCTTTTAATGCCCAACTTGTGGATTTGTCTTTAAACATGGTTACGTGAGTTCGGGTAACAATTTGGTATTCACAACATTTGTTAGAACAAAAAAAACCCGTATAAAACAAGACTAATTAACATGTGCCCTTCAGACATGTGCTAACTTTTTTCATTCTAAAATAGAAGGCAAAAGCTAATACATGTCTAAGATAAATTAATGATGGAAGTATTTGCTTTAGAAGAGGCATATAGTGGCTCCAAGTAATTATGCTTGGAGCATGTGCATATGAGGAAGGCATAATAAATGTGTAAATAATCCATCCATTCGGCTATTTTTTGGAATAGAAAACTAGTTGGATAGGCAGTTTGTCTGCAGAAGTTTGCATTTCTTTATGAATATGTAGGTCATTGGTATAACCAAATCAATACAATGATAAATAAGCTGTAAATATACGCAAGGCAGTAAGGTTTTAGAGCACCATGTCAAGTATGTTATTATATACGAGTTTGTGGCCTATGTATTCCTACTGCAAAACAATCCATATACAAATATGTTCAAGGTTAAATGTTTGTGAAATGGATAGGACGTAGAACCACTTCTTTTTCATTCTTCTGCTACATTGTAGACAAGGGATAATGTCATAACACCCCCCCCCCCCACTAGAAGACCAAATTCCATGATATTAGACTTGATGTGGGTCCGACATGGGACCAATATGTCTTAGCTCTTGTTGTACCAGGAGGCCGTGACATCATTTCAACCTTTGGTTGCAGCCGAGCAGAAGATGTCACAAAGCAACCGTATTGAATCCACAATGGATGATAGCTTTTGATCGGGGCCACCCATCTTGCAATTAGCAACCTTAATTTAGACTATTTGGCGTTGTGATTTTATCGGCCCATTGTTATATAAATACACTTTACAACTTTTCATTATGCTTCTAATTGCTTAACTGAAGTTAGAGAATTGTACCATGAATGTGTTTATGGGAAATAAGTTGGATACTATCGCATGAGTAAACATTGCACAATGCAAATTCTAAAGTGCAAGTTAGCTAGTGGTATAAGATTTTGGTTGTGATGAATAAGCAATTATGGCTTGTTAGCAATTCCAAAGCTCTTTCATTTTCAAATATGCATGATTGTCTATAATGTACATGTGAACTTGAAAAGCTCTATATAAATTATACATGGTCAAAAAATGTTTAAAAGATGCTGATTGTACAATGCTCCTTGGCCCACATTAACAAGAAGAACCTCAAGAAATGGTGTGTTATATGGTCATAGCTTCTGGTAGATGCTTGCCTTGTATCCCACTAATTTTTGCTTTTAAGAAATGAATGGGCCATTCCACGGAATGGAAACTGTTGCTCTCATATTTTTGTTACTCTCATGTTCCCAATGGCCAGGATGATTTCATGCCCCTTGTTGGTGGATTAAGGGCCGAGATTTTTTGGACTCGTGTGGGACAACATCAGGTCTAATAAATCTCGGTCATTGATCTTTCAACAAGGGGATGTGGCTTCATCTTGACCATAGGGAGCATGGGAATAGCAAAAATGTGAGAGTAATTGTTCGGCTGGTCCACTATTCCACTCCCTCCCTTCCTCAACCACTTCTTCTGATATTCTCAGATCATTCCGTTTCAAGCAATTTGTTCTCTCCAAATTCCAAACAGTTATTTGTCTACATGCTTTGAAGTCATTGTTTGTTTTTTGTATGGTTTACATAATTTTGGTTTCTATTTGATGTTAATTTGTCCAGGTTAAGTATTGCTAGTTTTAATCGGTATGTAGATCTCTGTATTTTGCACTGAGTTAACCTTTACATTCTTTGAAGTCATTGTTTGTTTTTTGTATGGTCTACATAACTTTGGTTCCTTTTTGGTGTTAATTTGTCCAGGTTGAGAATTGCAAGTTTTAATCGATATATAGATCTCTGTATTTTTGGGCCGATTTAACCTCTGTATTGTGCTAAGACAGTCTCTAAGACCTGAAGTATTGTCCCGTGATTTTTGTTCTAATTTGGAATTTGTGCATAATATTTTCTCTAGACCCTGAAATCCCTGCCCTTTTTAATAAATTGTTCTCACGCGAGGTTGATTTTTCCAAATATACATGATTGTCTTAAATGTACATGTAAACCTGAAAAGCTCTATTTATATGGTCAAAAATGTCTTAAAGATGCTTGATTCTACAATGCTCCTTGGCTCATTTAAGCAAGAACAACCTCAAGAAATGGTGGGTTATATGGTCCTAACTACTGGTACGTGCTGGCCTTGTATCCCACTAATTTTTGCTCTCAAGAAATGAAATGGGGCATTCTGCGGAATGGGAACTGCTGCTCTCATATATTTGTTACTCTCATGCTTCAAATAGTCAGGATGATTTCATGCACCTTGTTGGTGGATCAATGGTCGAGATTTATTGGACCTGTGTGGGGGACCACCTAAGGTCTAATTAATCTCGGTCATTGATCTTCCAACAAGGGAATTTGGCATCATCTTGATCATTGGGAGTAGGGAAATAGCAAAAAAGTTGGTCCGCCACTCCACCCCTTCCTTTCCCAACCACTTCTCGTGATTTATTCAGATTATTTCGTTCCATGCTTTTTGTTCTCTCCAAATTCCAAATGATTGTGGTAAAAATCTACCATTATTTGTTTGGCTGCACTGAAGTCATTCATTTTTTTTTGTATGGCTCACATAATTTGGTTCCTTTTTGGTGTAAATTTTTTCAGGTGGACAACTTAAGCTTGCTAGTTTTAGTTGGTATATAGATCTCTATTTTCTTACATTGAGTCAACCTCTATATCATGTTAAGTCAGTCTCTAAGATCTGAGGTATTTTCCAATGATTTTTGTTTTAAGTTGGAATTTGTGCATAATATTTTCTCTAGACCTTGAAAACCCCTGGCCTCTTTTATAAGTTGTTTTCACATGATGTTGATTTTTCCACATTTTAGGCTGTGCTTGTGTGGTGTCCTACATCTTGAAATATATATGGAGTGATATCCTAGGACCTTAGCTCTCGTTTCTCATGCGAAAATGGTCATCCTTATAACCACTCTGATTTAATGTGAAGATAATTTTTTGTGATGATAGTGCAATGAAAAATTGTGTCTTTGGAAGTTGATCGACCCCATCATTTTTGGAGTGGCTGACATTGTTATACTTGGGTGATTATTTGGCGGTTAAACCTATTTGTATACAGTCTGGTTTATGCACATATTGGTTTACTGGATTATCTATTCTTTACTTGTTCTCGTCCTTGTATCCCCACTAATTTTTGCTTTAAAGAAATAAAATGGGCCATTCCAAGGAATGGGAACCTGCTGCTCTCATATTTTTGTTACTCTCATGTTCCCAATGGCCAGGATTATTTCATGCCCCTTGTTGGTGGATCAAGGGCCGAGATTTATTGGACTTGTGTTGGGGCCACACCGGGTCTAATTAATCTCGGTCATTGATCTTCAAACAAGGAGATGTGGCTCCATCTTGAACGTGGGGAGCAGGGGAATAGCAAAAATGTGGGAGCAACTGCTCGGCTGGTCCACTATTACACTCCTCCCTGATTTTTGTTCTAAGTTGGAATTTGTGCATAATATTTTCTCTAGACCTTGAAATCCCTGCTCTCTTTTATAAATTGTTCTCACGCGAGGATGACTTTTCCACATTTTGTGCCGTGTTTGTGTTGTGACTTAAATCTTGAAGTATATATGGAATAGCCTATTTGTATACAGCCTGATTTATGCACAGATTGGTTTATTGGATTATCCATTCCCACAGCCACACACAAACCCTTCTTCAAATTCATTAACTCCCTCTTCAGTTGTCAATATTTCAAGGAATATGCTTACTTGTTTGTGCATTGCTTGAACAATGGTAACATTGCATTACGACTATTTCATTATCTAGAAACACGAAATTTATTTAGACTGATCAAAAAGGAAAGTGGACATCTATTACGAGACGTATGGGGTAGACTTGAACCTTGATCTTCAGCTCTGGTGAGGCTGTTCAAGCTAGTAAGGACCAGCCTAATGAAACTAGCCTGAATAGCACTCTTATTCATTTCTTAGCTTCAAGCCCCAACCATAGGCCCATATTAAGAATAGAAATATTTCTAAGCTTCCTTATTAACTAGTGTATTCTCCTGCTTTAGGCCCAGTCATAGACTAAAATTAAGAGTATGAATATTTCTCCGCTTCCTTATTAACTAGTGTATTATAGATTAATTTTGTGCTAGGTTTAGGATTAATTGAAATTGGTTGGGGCGGTCCTAGTGCTAGAAAATGTATAAGGACATTATGTTCAGCGTTGTTCAAGAACATTGTTAACATAAATACGAGGAAATGCACACGAACTGAAACTCTAGTTCCCGTGGGTTTGGGAACTGGACCAGAACAAATATTATTTAAGTCGGTCCAATGGAATGGCTACCCTTTTCTCTTGTTTGGCTCAGCTTTGATGATTAATTTTCCTATTTTTTTCTCTCTTATTTATATTTTTTTTCTTTTACCAAGTTTTCTTCTCACCTTTTTTTTTTCTTTTTTCAATTGACGATTCTACGTGCCCATTCATCCAAGTCGACCCCAAATCATTTTGGGGGAAAACCTTTGTTTCTGATGTTGTTGCTCAGCTCTCTCTAGTAATGACTTTAAATAATGTTAATCTCATTTTCATACTCTTTATAAGGAGTTGACAGGAATGTTGTAGCCCAGTAGTTGGCACTCCTCACTTAATATTATAGTTCCCGAGTTCGAGTCAGCTATACGAGGGAAATATGGGAACGAAAAATATGGAAACATGTCTTTAAAAAGAAATACTCTTTTTATGGAGTTTGACATTTGTGCTTTGAAGTGCAAGTCAATTTGTAAGTTGAATATTATTGTCTGATTATATGTCATAATTTTGAAGTCCAACTTCCGGATTAACTTGTCGTAATCATGTCCTTCTGCATAATACATTTTAATTATGGAAATTTGTAGGAAATGAGTAAATCTTCTAAAACAAGGGTTGTCTGAGCATCCACAATGCAAGGCTTACGAATAGGTTTATTACTATGAATCCGTTGGTATTTTTTTTTTTCCGAACCCATTACGGACAAAAGGTTTATGCCATGTTGCATAAACACTTGATGCTCGTGCACCCTTTGGTGGCCGGCCATGTGAGTCAATTGTTATATTCAACGGCTAGATTAAAAAATAGCCATTCTATCTACTTCCTTTTTACTATCGACAAAGCTTAATAAGTTTCAAATAAGACATCTAAATATATTTTTTAATCATGCTTCAAATGGTCACGTCCCTTTTGGTGGATCAACAGTCGAGATTCATTGGACCCGTGTTGGGACCACATCAGGTCTAATTAATCTCGATCATTGATCTTGCAACAAAGGTTATGTGGCATTATCTTGATTATTGGGAGTGGGCAAATAGCAAAATTGTGGGAGCTACTTAAGTTTGTGTAAAAAATCTACCCCTTTTCTTTCCCAACCAGTTCTTGTGATTTATCCGGATCATTTTCTTTCCATGCTTTTTGTTCTCTCCAAATTTCAAACGATTGTGGGTAAAATCTACCATTATTTGTTTGCCTCCCACCTTGAAGTCATTCATTTTTTTTTTTTTGTATGGCTCACATAATTTTGTTCCTTTTTGGTGTAAATTTTTCCAATTGCACAACTTAAGTTTGCTAGTTTTAGTTGGTATATATGTAATAACCCTAATATTTATATTTAGTTATTAGATATTATTTCTTTTAATTAATTAGTTTTGTTATTTAAGTAATTGAATTATTTAATAATTGGGTTATTTTTGGGTTGGACTCTATTACCTTGTGGGTTTAGGATTAGGAAGCCCAAGTAAATAATTGTATTACCTTTTAAATATAAGGATTGAAAGTAATGGGCTTTAGTTATTATTGGATTAGAAATTATGGACTTATTTTGATTAGGCTTGAATAACCTTGTGGGCTTAAAAAATTTAATTAGATTAGGATTAAAAAAACCTACATATATAAATCTCTTATTAACCTAATAACCCTCATTAATTAAATCAATTAAATAAATAATAGAGATAATGAGGGAGGCGGCACACACTTAGAAATCGAAGAGAGAGAGCGTGAGAGAGAGAACGTGAGAAGGAATCTGGTGATGAGAAGCTGGAAGAAAAAAAAAAGGAAGAAGAAAGCTTAGCAAATCAAAACCATGGTAAGAATTCTTTCGTCCCATAATTATTGTTCTTAAATTTAAAGCCTAGAAATCCCTAGAAACTCTTGAGATTAGATTGAATTTTTTTATTATGAATATTGTTGATTAATTAAGAATTAATTTAAAGACATTATATTGATCGGATCATTGATTAATTTAAAACCTAATATTGATTAAGATTGAAAAACATGTTAAGAAAATTAGGTTGGACATAATATGCATGCTAGGGTTTATGATGATTGAAATTAGGGTTCGTACCATAATATAATTGATTTATTTGGGTTGGATCTAAAGTATTATGTTGGAACAGAGTATCTAAAGTATTTGTTAAAAAAAAAATAGTGTTTGGTTAGTGTGTGCGTGAGTTTTATGTGTGTGTGTGTGTTGTAAGGATTTTGGTGTAAAAATTAATTATAAATTGTTTTGGGTAAAATAATTGGTATCAAAAAGATTTTGATTTTAAATAAAAGTGTTTTTGGTTAGAAATCTAACCAAGATTTAAAAGCTGAAAATCAGTTTTCAAAACCCTATGATCCAAACTGAAAATCTGGAAATTAGGGACTGTTTTGTAAATCCTGAAAGTTAGGGGACTGTTCTGTAATTTTTGAAAGTTGAGGGACTGTTTTGCAAAATTCTGAAAGTCAAAGGACTTCTTTGTAATTTTAGAAAGTTAAAGGAACTTGTTGAAATTATGAAAACTAAAGGAATTTTTCTGAAAATAAGAAAACCTAAAGGGACCTTTTTGAGAGTAATGAAAATTCAAAAGACCTTTAGGAAATTATTTAAAAAGGGAATTGGTCCTAGAAACCCTAGGGATGTTTTGGTGACATTATTAGGATATTAGTTAACCATAAAAAGGAGTTAAGTATAATAAATCATAGGTTAACCAAGTGGATTAAAAGGATTAAAGGTACTAAGTAGATAGAAGTTAATTGTACATAAGGTTGAGATTTCGCTTTGCATGATTGTAGATTCGTGCGCGTGGAGCATTTTTGAAAGTACTAAGCAACGCTAAGGTAAGGGATTATACATCTTTAAGTTAATTGATTTGCGCTCCGTTTCATTGGTTAGGTTTCCGCATATTTCTTGGCGATGTACGTTTCTTTGATACGTAAAAGCTGACCTCGCGTCAGTATTTGTTTTGACTCTCTCGGTTACCGTTATTTGCTAATCTTTTGCTATTCGTTTGATAAATCGTTCTTTTGGTTTCAAAAAAATACAAAAATTTTATTGTCCTTGTGAAAGTTCGTATTTTTGTATGCAATAACTTTTGATATGATATAATTTTGTTTCATTAATGATCACTAAGTTAGACAACCTGCTTCGGCGGGGTATATTTGATATTTTGGCTTTCGGGCAAACTTAGTTCACCGCTTCAATGTAGTAGTGGTGGAGTGTTCCGGATACACTGTTTAGGACTCTGCGGAGTCAACTTTTGTGCTCCTTGTGGGCTTTTGTTCCCTTTATGGGATTTTGGTTTGATAAGGTCTGGACCACTTATGTGATCACGATGTTCAAGAGTGATTTGATTATCTACGGCTGGTATGGGACAGTTGTAGATAATTAGATTACTCGAGTTAGTTTTGTTTAGCTTATCAGTCCTTTGAAATTCCTAAAAATCTGTGAGTGGTTTAGTTAGTTAAAGCTGGTATGGGACAGTTTTAAATAAGTAAACCATTCGAGTCAATTTAAATCAATTATTTCATCATTTGGAACTCCAAAATATTTGTCAACTCAGTTTGTGAAACCGTTGAGATTTTGAGAGACTTTTGGTTTGAAAATTTGGTAAATAACTATTTCGAGTTTTTGTTCTGTTATGTCTTCGATTGTTATTTAGACTTTGTATCGTTTGATATTCCTTCAGGTCAACTCCTCCTTAGTAACCGGAGGGGTTGTATATGAACTTACTGGGCATTGTTCGCTCACCTTTTCATCTTCTTTTCTTTCAGATTTCATATAGAAAGAATGTGAAACGGTTCGGGAGCACTTCATAAGGAGTTCAAGGATCATTTTAGTTTAGTCATTTTTAGATTCTTTAGTTAGTTATTTCAGTTATTTGAAAGTTTGTAAGACTTTAAAGATTGTGTTGAGCTAGTGGATTGTACTAGCCGTTGAAATTGTTACCGTTATCCGCATTTAAGTTATTTAAATTGTGGTTAGTGTTTGAATTATGGTTTTAGTAGCCGTTAGAGGTTATTTTATTATCAATTAAGTATTATTATTGTTGTGGAATTTGGGGGTCGTTACGGTTGGTATCGTAGCTTTGGCTTTAGATCCTTGGGAGATAGAATGTATGAGGATAAGTTTGATTTGAGCTTTTAGATCTTTGGGAGTTTAGGATGTGTAAGGATAAGTTTGATTTGAGCCTTAGGTTTGACCTCAGTGTTATTCTTGGAGTGTTTAGTGTAGATTAATATGATAAGATTAGTTGCTTCATCGGATTGTGAAAGTTTAGAGGACTAAACTTCTTTTAAGGGGGTAAGAATGTAATAACCCTAATATTTATATTTAGTTATTAGATATTATTTTTTTTAATTAATTAGTTTTGTTATTTAAGTAATTGAATTATTTAATAATTGGGTTATTTTTGGGTTGGACTCTATTACCTTGTGGGTTTAGGATTAGGAAGCCCAAGTAAATAATTGTATTACCTTTTAAATATAAGGATTGAAAGTAATGGGCTTGAGTTATTATTGGATTAGAAATTATGGACTTATTTTGATTAGGCTTGAATAACCTTGTGGGCTTAAAAAATTTAATTAGATTAGGATTAAAAAAACCTACATATATAAATCTCTTATTAACCTAATAACCCTCATTAATTAAATCAATTAAATAAATAATAGAGATAATGAGGGAGGCGGCACACACTTAGAAATCGAAGAGAGAGAGCGTGAGAGAGAGAACGTGAGAAGGAATCTGGTGATGAGAAGCTGGAAGAAAAAAAAAAGGAAGAAGAAAGCTTAGCAAATCAAAACCATGGTAAGAATTCTTTCGTCCCATAATTATTGTTCTTAAATTTAAAGCCTAGAAATCCCTAGAAACTCTTGAGATTAGATTGGATTTTTTTATTATGAATATTGTTGATTAATTAAGAATTAATTTAAAGACATTATATTGATCGGATCATTGATTAATTTAAAACCTAATATTGATTAAGATTGAAAAACATGTTAAGAAAATTAGGTTGGACATAATATGCATGCTAGGGTTTATGATGATTGAAATTAGGGTTCGTACCATAATATAATTGATTTATTTGGGTTGGATCTAAAGTATTATGTTGGAACAGAGTATCTAAAGTATTTGTTAAAAAAAAAATAGTGTTTGGTTAGTGTGTGCGTGAGTTTTATGTGTGTGTGTGTGTTGTAAGGATTTTGGTGTAAAAATTAATTATAAATTGTTTTGGGTAAAATAATTGGTATCAAAAAGATTTTGATTTTAAATAAAAGTGTTTTTGGTTAGAAATCTAACCAAGATTTAAAAGCTGAAAATCAGTTTTCAAAACCCTATGATCCAAACTGAAAATCTGGAAATTAGGGACTGTTTTGTAAATCCTGAAAGTTAGGGACCTCGTTCGTAATTTTTGAAAGTTGAGGGACTGTTTTGCAAAATTCGAAAGTCAAAGGACTTCTTTGTAATTTTAGAAAGTTAAAGGAACTTGTTGAAATTATGAAAACTAAAGGAATTTTTCTGAAAATAAGAAAACCTAAAGGGACCTTTTTGAGAGTAATGAAAATTCAAAAGACCTTTAGGAAATTATTTAAAAAGGGAATTGGTCCTAGAAACCCTAGGGATGTTTTGGTGACATTATTAGGATATTAGTTAACCATAAAAAGGAGTTAAGTATAATAAATCATAGGTTAACCAAGTGGATTAAAAGGATTAAAGGTACTAAGTAGATAGAAGTTAATTGTACATAAGGTTGAGATTTCGCTTTGCATGATTGTAGATTCGTGCGCGTGGAGCATTTTTGAAAGTACTAAGCAACGCTAAGGTAAGGGATTATACATCTTTAAGTTAATTGATTTGCGCTCCGTTTCATTGGTTAGGTTTCCGCATATTTCTTGGCGATGTACGTTTCTTTGATACGTAAAAGCTGACCTCGCGTCAGTATTTGTTTTGACTCTCTCGGTTACCGTTATTTGCTAATCTTTTGCTATTCGTTTGATAAATCGTTCTTTTGGTTTCAAAAAAATACAAAAATTTTATTGTCCTTGTGAAAGTTCGTATTTTTGTATGCAATAACTTTTGATATGATATAATTTTGTTTCATTAATGATCACTAAGTTAGACAACCTGCTTCGGCGGGGTATATTTGATATTTTGGCTTTCGGGCAAACTTAGTTCACCGCTTCAATGTAGTAGTGGTGGAGTGTTCCGGATACACTGTTTAGGACTCTGCGGAGTCAACTTTTGTGCTCCTTGTGGGCTTTTGTTCCCTTTATGGGATTTTGGTTTGATAAGGTCAGTGGACCACTTATGTGATCATGATGTCTGTGAGTGATTTGATTATCTACGGCTGGTATGGGACAGTTGTAGATAATTAGATTACTCGAGTTAGTTTTGTTTAGCTTATCAGTCCTTTGAAATTCCTAAAAATCTGTGAGTGGTTTAGTTAGTTAAAGCTGGTATGGGACAGTTTTAAATAAGTAAACCATTCGAGTCAATTTAAATCAATTATTTCATCATTTGGAACTCCAAAATATTTGTCAACTCAGTTTGTGAAACCGTTGAGATTTTGAGAGACTTTTGGTTTGAAAATTTGGTAAATAACTATTTCGAGTTTTTGTTCTGTTATGTCTTCGATTGTTATTTAGACTTTGTATCGTTTGATATTCCTTCAGGTCAACTCCTCCTTAGTAACCGGAGGGGTTGTATATGAACTTACTGGGCATTGTTCGCTCACCTTTTCATCTTCTTTTCTTTCAGATTTCATATAGAAAGAATGTGAAACGGTTCGGGAGCACTTCATAAGGAGTTCAAGGATCATTTTAGTTTAGTCATTTTTAGATTCTTTAGTTAGTTATTTCAGTTATTTGAAAGTTTGTAAGACTTTAAAGATTGTGTTGAGCTAGTGGATTGTACTAGCCGTTGAAATTGTTACCGTTATCCGCATTTAAGTTATTTAAATTGTGGTTAGTGTTTGAATTATGGTTTTAGTAGCCGTTAGAGGTTATTTTATTATCAATTAAGTATTATTATTGTTGTGGAATTTGGGGTCGTTACAGTTGGTATCAGAGCTTTGGCTTTAGATCATTGGGAGTTAGAATGTATGAGGATAAGTTTGATTTGAGCCTTTAGATATTTAGAAGTTTAGAATATGTGAGGATAAGTTTGATTTGAGCCTTAGGTTTGACCTCAGTGTCATTCTTGAAGTGTTTAGTGTAGATTGATATGATAAGATTAGTTGCTTCATCGGATTGTGAAAGTTTAGAGGACTAAACTTCTTTTAAGGGGGTAAGAATGTAATAACCCTAATATTTATATTTAGTTATTAGATATTATTTCTTTTAATTAATTAGTTTTGTTATTTAAGTAATTGAATTATTTAATAATTGGGTTATTTTTGGGTTGGACTCTATTACCTTGTGGGTTTAGGATTAGGAAGCCCAAGTAAATAATTGTATTACCTTTTAAATATAAGGATTGAAAGTAATGGGCTTGAGTTATTATTGGATTAGAAATTATGGACTTATTTTGATTAGGCTTGAATAACCTTGTGGGCTTAAAAAATTTAATTAGATTAGGATTAAAAAAACCTACATATATAAATCTCTTATTAACCTAATAACCCTCATTAATTAAATCATTTAATTAAATAATAGAGATAATGAGGGAGGCGGCACACACTTAGAAATCGAAGAGAGAGAGCGTGAGAGAGAGAACGTGAGAAGGAATCTGGTGATGAGAAGCTGGAAGAAAAAAAAAGGTGATGAGAAGCTGGAAGAAAAAAAAAGGAAGAAGAAAGCTTAGCAAATCAAAACCATGGTAAGAATTCTTTCGTCCCATAATTATTGTTCTTAAATTTAAAGCCTAGAAATTCCTAGAAACTCTTGAGATTAGATTGGATTTTTTTATTATGAATATTGTTGATTAATTAAGAATTAATTTAAAACATTATATTGATCGGATCATTGATTAATTTAAAACCTAATATTGATTAAGATTGAAAAACATGTTAAGAAAATTAGGTTGGACATAATATGCATGCTAGGGTTTATGATGATTGAAATTAGGGTTCGTACCATAATATAATTGATTTATTTGGATTGGATCTAAAGTATTATGTTGGAACGGAGTATCTAAAGTATTTGTTAAAAAAAATAGTGTTTGGTTAGTATGTGCGTGAGTTTTATGTGTGTGTGTGTGTGTGTGTGTTGTAAGGATTTTGGTGTAAAAATTAATTATAAATTGTTTTGGGTAAAATAATTGGTATCAAAAATATTTTGATTTTAAATAAAAGTGTTTTTGGTTAGAAATCTAACCAAGATTTAAAAGCTGAAAATCAGTTTTCAAAACCCTAGTGACCCAAACTGAAAATCTGGAAATTAGGGGCTGTTTTGTAAATCCTGAAAGTTAGGGGACTGTTCTGTAATTTTTGAAAGTTGAGGGACTGTTTTGCAAAATTCTGAAAGTCAAAGGACTTCTTTGTAATTTTAGAAAGTTAAAGGACCTTGTTGAAATTATGAAAACTAAAGGGATTTTTCTGAAAATAAGAAAACCTAAAGGGACCTTTTTGAGAGTAATGAAAATTCAAAAGACCTTTAGGAAATTATTTAAAAAGGGAATTGGTCCTAGAAACCCTAGGGATGTTTTGGTGACATTATTAGAATATTAGTTAACCATAAAAAGGAGTTAAGTATAATAAATCATAGGTTAACCAAGTGGATTAAAAGGATTAAAGGTACTAAGTAGATAGAAGTTAATTGTACATAAGGTTGAGATTTCGCTTTGCATGATTGTAGATTCGTGCGCGTGGAGCATTTTTGGAAGTACTAAGCAACGCTAAGGTAAGGGATTATACATCTTTAAGTTAATTGATTTGCGCTCCGTTTCATTGTTTAGGTTTCCGCATATTTCTTGCCGATGTACGTTTCTTTTAGGGGTGTGCATGGTACGGTATGGTACGGTTTTTGGGTAAAACCGTACCATACCAAAGAACTTCGGTTTATTATATTTAATACCATACAGTTTCGGTTTTACACGGTTCGGTAATTCGGTAGTTCGGTTTGGTATAACATCGGTACGGTGTATTTTCGGTTTTTCTTGTGGCATAGAAAGACATAAAAAAACTTGACTAAATCAAGTAAATGTACCATATACCATGATATCAATTGATCAAAATTGATAGCAAAACCAAATCAGCATTCACACATAACATCAAAATCACTAATCCAAAATTTAAGTTGCCATCCAAGTATTTTGAAGGAACAAAAAAAAAGCCAAATGGGTGGCCAAAGAAATTTAATAGTTCTAGCTGTAAAAGAAAATCCCTCATTCTCGATCCATGGTTGTCTTTTATGTCTCTCCCATCATCAGAATATCACTGGAATCAAAAAATCACTGGAGTAAAGAAGTCAATCACACACTGTTGCAATACCACCACTAGCATGTAATGCTTTCCATTTACCTGTATTGAACCAAATGATAAAAAAAAGAATATTAATTTAAAAAATGAAATCTTAGGACTATTGACTGGGCTATATCTTATGCTCCGCATCAATCACATATTTTTACAAATTATACCAATACAAGTGCCATAAAAACACTTTAAGGCTTATAATATTTTTTGTCCAAATAACTGCAATTTCGGATGCAAGTGCCATAAGCATATCAAGTTTGACATCATTACAACTCCATATTGATCCCCAAGTAGATTCCCAGAATCCCAAATTAGATTCAACAATGCGCAGGACGGAACCTGCTTCATTCTCATAGCAATTCATTAAAGTGAGTTTAAATAGCTAGCTGACCTTGAGTGTTTTACAAAATGTTTTATTTGGGGGTCAGGCACTCAACAACAGTCATTCCATATTTCCAAACCATGCAATTAGATTTCAAAATATTTCATTACTTGGTAGTTCAAATTCAAATAGTATAAAATCCAGAATATTATCATACCAAACAAGCAGCAAAAACATCCAGCAAAAATATTTCATTACTTGGTTACACTAGACTGTCTTAATGAAGGAATTTAGGAAAGATAATAATCTTGTCAAATAAACATATTTACTGTATATGTTTTAATATCGTAATGCATTTAATGAGCCTCATGTTATATATAGCACAAGATCAAAAAAATCTTACCAAATAAACAATCAATCATCAACCATACACGGCGCAAAGAACTTAGGACCACTTTCAAATGCATCTACAAGAAAGAAAAAAAGAATATTAATTTCATGATATATTCAATACTTAAAATATGAAAAATGAAATGATGATACAAAAATCCATACCAATTTCAACATCTTTTTACAATAAGGGCATTTGAATTTGGTCTGACCTTTTACATATGTGAAATGCTCCCAGACTAAAGACCTCGTCCCATGCACATTCTCGTCTTTGTTTTCAGATCCTTCATTAACAAAGTCTTTCTCAGCACCCGTTCCTTGATTTTTCTCTTGATTTTGATCCTCAACTTCAATAGGTGTCTCCATCTACAAAATCAAAATCAATAAGAATTACAACAGCATAGTAATATGGAACAAATCAAGAGAACTAGAGAGGTTAGCATGCAGTCTGGTAATGATATTATACAAAGCTCAAACCTTCTGGCGTTGTAATATGGAAGACTCACCGGCGTTGCAGTAGGTGCGCCGTGCGCTAATGACTAACGTGACTACGTGAGAACTGAGAAGACCCTCCCGGCTCGGCGGCTCCCACCCCCAATCAATACCCCGCGATAATTAATCAATCGAACCAAAAACCAACCCTTCCCTAAATTTCTGCTATCCAAAATTCCCCTATTTCTGCTGATCAAATCAAAGCCCAATTTCTCTGCTCAATTCGATCTCTATTCTCTGGTTTATTAAGAGGGTGGGTAGATAGAGAGGCGTGCACGTGCACAATTTTTATAGGGAGAACTGAGAAGATTTTTATTGAGTTTAATATGGTAAATACTAAAAGTCTAAAAGTGTATTTATTCCAAAAAAAATTATATAAAAGTGTATTTATTCCAAAAAAAGATTAAATATATATATATATATAAAACTAGGTATTTTAATAAGAACGGTACGGTACGGTATTTATTTTCGGTATATAAGCCAATTACCGTACCGTATCAAAAGTTCGGTTTTTTTCAAAAATAAAAACCATATAGGTCATTTTAATCGGTTTTTGGGTATTTTCGGTACGGTTTTTTCGGTTCGGCACGGTTTTTCGGTATATTCGGTTTTCCTGCACACCCCTAGTTTCTTTGATACGTAAAAGCTGACCTCGCGTCAGTATTTGTTTTGACTCCCCCGATTACCGTTATTTGCTAATCTTTTGCTATTCGTTTGATAAATCGTTATTTTGGTTTCAAAAAAATACGAAAATTTTATTGTCCTTGTGAAAGTTCGTATTTTTGTATGCAATAAGTTTTGATATGATATAATTTTGTTTCATTAATGATCACTAAGTTAGACAACCTGCTTCGGCGGGGTATATTTGATATTTTGGCCTTCGTGCAAACTTAGTTCACCGCTTCAATGTAGTAGTGGTGGAGTGTTCCGGATACTGTTTAGGACTCTGCGGAGTCAACTTTTGTGCTCCTTGTGGGCTTTTGTTCCCTTTATGGGATTTTGGTTTGATAAGGTCAGTGGACCACTTATGTGATCATGATGTCTGTGAGTGATTTGATTATCTACGGCTGGTATGGGACAGTTGTAGATAATTAGATTACTCGAGTTAGTTTTGTTCAGCTTATCAGTTCTTTGAAATTCCTAAAAATCTGTGAGTGGTTTAGTTAGTTAAAGCTGGTATGGGACAGTTTTAAATAAGTAAACCATTCGAGTCAATTTAAATCAATTTCGTTATCATTTGGAACTCCAAAATATTTGTCAACTCAGTTTGTGAAACCGTTGAGATTTTGAGAGACTTTTGGTTTGAAAATTTGGTAAATAACTATTTCGAGTTTTTGTTCTGTTATGTCTTCGATTGTTATTTAGACTTTGTATCGTTTGATATTCCTTCAGGTCAACTCCTCCTTAATAACCGGAGGGGTTGTATATGAACTTACTGGGCATTGTTCGCTCACCCTTTCATCTTCTTTTCTTTCAGATTTCATATAGAAAGAATGTGAAACGGTTCGGGAGCACTTCATAAGGAGTTCAAGGATCATTTTAGTTTATTCATTTTTAGATTCTTTAGTTAGTTATTTCAGTTATTTGAAAGTTTGTAAGACTTTAAAGATTGTGTTGAGCTAGTGAATTGTACTAGCCGTTGAAATTGTTACCGTTATCCGCATTTAAGTTATTTAAATTGTGGTTAGTGTTTGAATTATGGTTTTAGTAGCCGTTAGAGGTTATTTTATTATCAATTAAGTATTATTATTGTTGTGGAATTTGGGGTCGTTACAATATAGATCTCTATTTTTTTACGATGAGACAACCTCTGTATATTTGGAGTGTAAGTTTAGCAGATTGATGAGACAAGAGAGGGTGTTGAAAGTAAATTGGAGTTGTGGAGACACACTTTGGAATCTCGAGGTTTTCGATTAAGCAGAAGCAAGACTGAATATTTGGAGTGTAAGTTTAGCAGAGTTGGAAGTAGGGAGGCAGGGGCGGTCACATTTGATGGAAATATTATCCAAGCTTCTGAGTTTTTTCGCTATCTTGGATCCATTATCCAAAAGGATGGAGAATTAGATGGAGATGTGGCTCATAGGATTAAAGCAGGTTGGTTGAAGTGGAAGAGTGCCACAGGGTTTCTATGTGATCGCGGTATGCCCAATAGATTAAAGGGAAAATTCTACCGCACGGCAATTAGGCCGGCATTGCTTTACGGCACCAAATGTTGGGCCGTGAAACAGTGTCACGTGCATAAGATGAATGTGGCGGAGATGCGTATGCTTCGATGGATGTGATGCCATACAAGAAATGATCGATTGGGGAATGAGGTGATCAGAGGTAAAGTAGGAGTTGCGCCCATTGATGATAAAATGAGGGAAAATCGTCTAAGGTGGTTTGGACATGTGAGAAGGAGACCGAGTGATGCACCGGTTAGGAGGCCGAAACAGTGGAGAAATGATAAAATGGCGAGGGGTAGGGGAAGACCCAAACAAACTTGGATTAGAGTAATTGAAAATGATATGAGTTTACTTGGAGTGGATGAAAGTATGGTGTTGAAGAGGCCGGAGTGGAGGGCAAAAATCCATGTGGGGGTTGATTTTTTTTTTTTTTGATTTGTATGTTTATTTATTTATTTATTTATTTATTAATTATTTATTTATTTATTTATTTATTTATTTATTTTTTTTTTGCGATGACATATGGAAATTCATGTTAGCCGACCCCAAATTATTTTGGGACTAAGGCTTTGTTGTTGTTGTTGTAGACAACCTCTGTATCTCTGTATCATGTTAAGTCAGTCTCTTAGATCTGTGGTATTTTCCCATGATTTTTGTTTTAAGTTGGAATTTGTGCATAATATTTTCTCTAGACCTTGAAAACCCCTGACCTCTTTTATAAGTTGTTTTCACATGTGAAATAGCCCGGATCCGAGCAGGCCTCGCGGCCCCGGCATCTGGCATCTTTCGCGTTGGAGGTGTCTCGCCGTTTGTTTTCGCATTTGTAGAGTCGCCACGCCGTTTTTATTAAGCCCAAAACATTGAAAAAGGGCATCAGTTTAAAGATAATTTTAAACCGTTTTTGTGTGATGAGATTTTGAGTTCGGAGGTCGAATGACTCCCTAGAAGAGAATATTAGAATATTAGAGCTCACCCGAGTAGCCTCGTAAAACGAGTGATTCGGATACCCCTAATATCCTTTAAATGTTGTGTGTGTGTGTGTGTGTGCTTTTAAAAATGCATGCTGTATCGGATGTCTACATTGTATGCTATGTATGGAAATGTATTGAAATAGTATAGGAAGGAAGCCTTACCAATGTTGGTTCGTGTCTGTCTTCCGCTGGGGAATGGTGTTTGAGGTCGGAGTAGCGTTCAGGTATGGATCGGGATTGCTTCGGGAGATGCGGTTGTCCGCGACGCAGTTTCTGCGTGAGTTGAGGTTGCAGCTGCGTTCGGGCGAGAGGTTCGGCGTGCGTGGGGATCGTCGGGATCACTCGGGCGCAGGTTCGGCGTGCGTTGTGGTGGCAGGAGTCACTCGGGCAGAGTTTCGGCGTGGTTTGGGATCGTCGGTTTGACTCGAAAGAGCCGGACACCGTGGAAAGACCGTGCAAGGCCTCGGAGTACCACGAGGGGCCTCGAGTACCTCGAGAGTGCCTCGGGCGGCGCGGGAGCGTCTCGGGAGCGCTTCGGGGAGGCTTCTGAGCACCACAAGGGAGCTCGGAAGGCCTCGGAAGGATCCGAAAGGGGCCTGGAGTGCCTCGAGAGGACTTAGAGGGGAGCCGAAGGCTAAGGGAGGAAGAGAGAAGAGGGAGGTGTGTGAAAATGAGGAGGGAGCCCTCTATTTATAGTAAAAATTTCGGAGCAAAGAGGTCCGTACGGACCTTCTTGGTTATCCAGAATTTTGGATTTCCTCGATTTGAGGGAATCCGCAATGATGGAGAATATTACGGAATGATGGTGTTCCCCGAGCAATAAGGTCCGTACGGACCATCTTGCATGCAAAGAGGTCCGTACGGACCAACTCGCAGTGGAAGTAATCATTTTCCCGGATTTGAGGGAATATTGTGGACTTTAAGGGGATTTAGTAATCATTGTAACAAAGAGGTCCGTACGGACCTTAATTGCTTTTCGATTTCACGAAAATTCCCAAAAGGTCCTTTTGTCCCTTTTTATCCTGCAAAGGCTCCTCCCTTGGTTTGGTTGGGGGTTTGAGAGGGTTTTGAGAGGGTTTTGAGTGAGAGAGGTCTCCGAGATCGCGTTGATGAGTCCGCGGTGTTTCCCGGTGCTTGAAAGGGGGTGATCCAGATTGGGGTACTTACAAGCCCTCGACGACGTCACTTATGAAAGAAGTGGGGTCGCCGATAAGATAAGGGTCCTAACTGGATCGCGTGCCGGGAGAGGAAGTGACCGAGGGTCAATGTGAGGACGTGGTGGTGTCCTTTTGTGTGACCGCATAGGTCGGTAAGGGCCGGACCCGCGATAGGATTCCTACGTATATCCCCTGGCGTGGGAGAATCAAGCCCAGGTCGTAGTTCGGAAGTGGGGTGAGTGTTTTGTGAATGCGGGCGTGGTGGTGCCCTTGTAGTGTTGTGTGGGTGACCGCCGAGGTCAGCTGGTGAGGACGTGGTGGTGTCCTAAGATGTGGTGACCGCCAAGGTCAATTGATGAGGACGTGGTGGTGTCCCGGGATGGAAATTTTACGATTTTCCGAATCGGGTGGTTTAAGGCCTTCTCGGGCCGGAGATAGGAGTGAGGACTCCGAATCGTTCTTCGGGATTGCGGTTGGTGCCACGCCGGGAGGACTTTGAATCGTCATCTGGCGGCGGTTGGTGCCACGCTGTGGAGGACTTTGAATCGTCATACAGCGGCGGTTGGTGCCACGCTGGGAGGACTTTGAATCGTCATCCGCGGCGGCTGGTGCCACGCTGGAGGACTTCAATCGTCATCCGCGGCGCCGGGCTGTGCCACGCCGAGGACTTTGAATCGTCATCCGCGGCGGCTGGTGCCACGCCGGGAGGACTTTGAATCGTCCTGCGCGCTGTTGTTGATGTTATGCGCGAGGACTTTGAATCGTCTTCTAGCCAGCATAGATTGTGCCACACTCGAGGACTTTGAATGTCAAATCCCATCTCGCAGCGTGGCTGGTGCCACGCCTGGGAGGACTTTGAATCGTCATCTCGGGCGCGGCGGTTGGTGCCACGCCGGAGGACTTTGAATCGTCATCCGCGCGGCGGCTGGTGCCACGCCGGAGGACTTTGAATCGTCATCCGGCGGCGGCTTGGTGCCACGCCGGGAGGACTTCGAATCGTCATCCGCGGCGGTTGGTGCCACGCCTCGGGAGGACTTTGAATCGTCATCCGCGGCGGTTGGTGCCACGCCGGAGGACTTTGAATCGTCTTCTCATGGGCCGGTTGATGTTATGCGCGAGGACTTTCAATCGTCTTCTAGCCGCAGCTTTGATGTAACGCGCGAGACTTTGAATCGTCTTCTAGCCGTTAGCCAATGGAATGTAATGCGCGAGGACTTTGAATCATCTTCTAGCCGCATAGCTGATGTAATGCGCGAGGACTTTGAATCGTCTTCTAGCCATTAGCTTGTGGAGGCAATGGCCGCCTCAGGCTTCGAGAGGCGTAGATGCCTTTGTGTTTTTGCATGTTGATGTAGAAGGTCGGATTTACGATGACGCGGTGCTTGAGCTGCCGTGAAGTGGGCAAGGATGATGGCCGATGATTGCTTCACCATTTGGCATTTTGGGAGGCGCTTCGCCTTGGGGACTTGTACTCGGAGGTGTTGGCTCCTTCGTGTGCTTGTTTTGGCCGTTGAGCGGGCAAGGATGATGGCAGTCTTGAGGATATGCGATCTTGTATGACTTCCCTTTCGACTTGTCGTGGGAGGAGCTCGGAGCTTACTTTGATGGCCGGTGCTTGCCCGCTGCCCGTTGAAGTGGGCGAGGACCGGTCTTACGTCGACGGCCGGTGCTTGAATTCTTTGGGGATGCATGACCTTTGCCAGGGGCCCTTTTCTCGTCAAGGGGGAAGATGACTTAGACCTCCAGCTGGTTGAGTTGTCGTTGAGCGTTTGGAGCGTCCTTGCCTTGATATTCGTGGCTGGAGGTGTTGGCTCCTTCTTGGAATTGCCGTCGGGCGTTTTGGAGGCGTCTCGTGCCTTGGGATTCGTCTTTGGGAGGTGTCGCTCCTTGAATTGCTTGACCACGAATTGAAAGCTGGTTGAATTACCGTTGCGAGCCGGTCTTACGTTGATACCGGTGGTTAATTGCCGCGTTAAATGCGATGGGGCGAGGACCGGTCCTTACGAGATGCCGTTGAGTGGGCGAGGACCGGTCTTACGCCGACGGCCGGTGGTTGAATTGCCGTTGAAGTGGGCGAGACCGGTCTTACGTTGACGGCCGGTGGTTGAATTGCCGCTGAAGCGGGCGAGGACCGCCTTACGCTGACGGCCGGGGATTGAATTGCCGTTGAAGTGGCGAGGACCGGTCTTACGCTGACGGCCGGGGATTGAATTGCCGTTGAAGTGGGCGAGGTCCGGTCTTACGCTTGATGGCCGGTGGTTGAATTGCCGTTGAAGTGGGCGAGGTCCGGTCTTACGCTTGACGGCCGGTGGTTGATTTGCCGTTGAAGTGGGCGAGGTCCGGTCTTACGCTTGACGGCCGGTGGTTGATTTGCCGTTGAAGTGGGCGAGGTCCGGTCTTACGCTTGACGGCCGGTGGTTGAATTGCCGTTGAAGTGGGCGAGGTCCGGTCTTACGCTTGACGGCCGGTGGTTGAATTGCCGTTGAAGTGGGCGAGGTCCGGTCTTACGCTTGACGGCCGGTGGTTGAATTGAAGGGTTAGGGACCATTCTGCACTTGGATTTGCTGGAAAAGGCCTTAGGACAGCCAGGGGCAAAGATTATAAGGGCAGGAAAGTAATTTGGCCACCCTTTGCAAAGAGGTCCGTACGGACCAACCTGGTTGCAAAGAGGTCCGTACGGACCATCTTGGTTTTTTACAGTTCCCAGGCTTTGACCAGGTTTAAATGACCGAGCCCTTCCCCATTCCTTCTTCTTCCAGGCGTAAACCAGGCGAGAGAGAGAGAGGAAAAAACCTCCATTGTTAACCAAAATCAAAGATTTTTTGCTTGAATTGTTTGCCATGGCTGAAGGATCTCGAAGGAGTCGTCGTCAACGCAGTCAAGAGGTGGTCGAGCAACGGATGGAGCTCCAAAGGAATTGGATTTCGTTCGTTCCATCTTCGAAGAACCCGGATGTTTTGTATCCGAATCCGGAGGTGCACAATCGTCGCTCCATGAACGTCGGGGAGGTAAGAAATCTGCTCCGTTTTGATTCCCTGCTCGAATTTTTGAATGCTAGAACTAGGTTTTAGTTTTTCGCATTTTTGAATTTTTTTTTTGTTATTATTTTATGCCTTTTTGTGAAATTCTTGATGAATTGTTGAAAATGGACATGTAAAAATTGTGGGTATGTGTATTTTGTGCAGAAATGTGTAGATTAGCTCTTATTTGTGAAAATAAAGTGCCTATCTAGTGAATTGCATGCTTTGGTGTTTTGTACCGTATGCTATTTATGTATGTACATTATGAGAAAAATTATCGTGTAGTGATAATTTTTGTGAAAAAAATGTGACATGTGCCGTGTTTTGTGACGGGTTATATGTGAAAGTGTGTGCCGTGTAGGGACGGATTTTTTTTTTTTTTGAAAAATGTGTTATGCATATGTGCCGTGCCGTGTGTGCCATGTTTTTGGGTGACGGACTTTGTGGGGAAAATATGTGCAATATGTGCCGTGTTTTTGGGACGGTTATTTTCTTTTGAAAATGTGTCGTGTAGGGTTTAATCCCCCCTTTTTTTTTCTTTTTGAGAAAATGTGTACGTGTGTGCCGTGTTTTTGTGACGGATCGCATGGGAAAAATTATATGCATGATATATGTGAAAATTATGTGCATTGTGTGCCGTGTTTTGTGACGGGTTACATGGGAAAAATTATATGTATAATGTATGTGAAAATTATGTGCAACATGTGCCGTGTTTTGTGACGGGATATATGTGCCTTTATATTAAGTAATCGTGATTGACGTACCTTTGCCGTGTTTACCTCGCAGGATGCGGGGCTTATGGCCGGGAAGGCCAAGAGGATGAAGACTCGGGATCGCTCGAGGCCGTTGTGGAGCTATGGCAATGGATGCCCGATATTTCCGTGGACGGTAGGCCGAGTCCCTGAGGCCGGTTTATGCTTCGGCCTAGGTGTGTTCGTTGAGAACCCGGGCCGGAGTGTTCGACACGAGGAAGAACAAGAGTGTCTTCCTTGGTTTATCCGAGTATTGGTGGGATACCACCCACACCTTCCACCCGAGCCGGGGCGAGGTGACAGTGACGCCCACCGATTTTGCCGCGATTACCGGGCTCTCCTTCAAAGGGGAGCCTGCGGTGGAGGGATATGATCTCCGATGATGTGCCGACCGAGCCGCCGGGCTTTGAGCCTCGTCCTCGCAGGGCCTGGGGGCATGCCGTATAGTGACGTGGAGATGAGGATCACGGCCGCATTGGGGCCTACATCCGGGTACCGGCCAGTGACATACGTGAGCTGGGCGCGCTCCTTCTTGTGGTATGCACCGTCCGAGACTTTGTTCTCGAACCACGCGACCGCAGCCTCCCTTTGCCGCTGGAGAGCTTGACCGATCCGGATAGGGTCTCGCGACATTGCTTGGGGCGAGGCAGCTTGGCCGAGCTCTACTTCTCCTTGGACCGGTTTAGCCGGGGTGGCGCTCGTTGGCCTCGTTTTGACTTTGCTTTGGAGGTATGAGTTTATTGGCCGTTTTTTGATTTAGCAACTTGTCTTTTCTCCATTGTCTTTTGCACCGAGCCTTCTCGTTTTTGTCACGTGTGTGGTTTTATGAGGTTTTCCAAAGGCTTCCCGTGGGATAGGGATCCGGGCCGTTGCCGCGCACCCGCTATGCCGGGACGGGCTCGTACGGCGAGGAAGAGGAGGACCACTGGGAAGCTCACCATCGCCTACGGGGATGTGCAGAGCGCCTGGAGAGAGATAGCCGTGAGGGGTTTGTCTTGTTCCCGTGGACTCGGTATGAGGGAGATGAGTTTGAGGGGGCTCCCGAGGTGACAGCCGCGGCGGAAGATGCCGCGGGGCTTGACTTGTGATGTCATGTACTGGGGAGCGGGTCTTCCGGGCAAAGATGGCCCCGGTGTGCTTCCCGTGGCTCCGAGGGACCCTCCCTTTGGGATGCTTGACTCCCGGATATGGACGTGCTTGACTTCGAGAGGTACCTCGCGGTGTCGGCGCCGAGGAGTTCATTTTATACGGAGAGGAGTACGGGGCCTTCGTGAGGAGGAAGCCGAGGACGCCGCAGTGCCGGCGCGGAGAGAGAGGCCGGCCCGCAGCTCCCCTGCAGGTTCCGATGCCGGGACCGGATTTCACGTACGTCCGCGGGACGGATCGAGGAGGAGGGTGTCTCGTACTGCCTCGAGCAGTGCTCCCCGCCGCATACCGAGTGGATCCCGGCGCATCGGTGAGTGTGGCCGACTCTTTTCCATCTTGGCATCTTTTCGTATTTTTCTTTTTGTTGTCGAGTATAACCGTATTTGCCGAGCGTTTCCTTGGCCGCTTGTCTGGTGCAGTCCCGGGAGAGCCTACGATATGCCGACTCGCCGTTACGTGGCGACGCGCTCCTTCGCTAAGAAGATGGCGTCGAAGATGTCCCGCCGGCTTCGCGTCGTGTGCCGGCGTACGAGCCTATGCCTTCGAGGCATTCTCAGACGTTCCTCCGCCTAGAGCCGAGCCGGAGCCGCAGCAGGGGGGACCTTTGCGGGGGCGGCATAGCATGGATGCCGGACATCTTCGGGAGCCGCAGTGGCCTTCGAGGGAGCAGCCCTTTATCGGGCTCATGCCTCCGCACGGCGCACGTGGTGAGGGTTCCTCGTGAGCCTTCTTTCTTTGATCCTTTCGCCGGATTTGATCCTTCTGAGTACTTTTCGTGGGAGCCTCCGGCGGGTGCTCGGTATTCCGACGACGAGGATGTGACGGGCGAGTTCGCTGGGATGCCCGACTTTTCTTTGGAGGACCTCGGCGAGGATGATGATGCTGAGGAGTCTGATTAGTATTCATTTGCTTTCCCTCTTTTCATATCCCTCTTTTTTTTTTGTTTAGCAACAGACATTTTATGGGTACCTGTAATAAAACACATGTATTTGCATGGCAAACAGTATTTTATTTTAAGATGTAATGTCATTTTTGTGATTCCCGGGATTTGTCCTAGAAATTGTTGCTATTATTATTTTTTATTTTTGTACATGCCACGTGAGCTGAGAGTGTGTTTGTGGGTAGTGTATGTTTGCCGGGAATGGCTTTGGCCGTTGTTTGGGCGCTTTGGAGCAAGGTTTTGTCGAGGACAAAGTGGTTTTTGTACCGTTTGGCCGGGGAAATGGGTTCGTTTTGCAAGGAGGTCCGTACGACATACTTAGCATGCAAAGAGGTCCGTACGGACCAACCTTGCTTTTGGGAAGGACATAAATGCTTTCCAAAGGTCTCGGTTCTTCCTCATTTCCCCATTTGCAGCCATTTTCGAGCTTTCTTCCATTTTCTCTAGGAACCTCCATTTTTGCCATGGATTCTTCGTACGTCCCTAGAATTTTGCCGAGGCTTTCGCAGAGAGGCAAGCACACTTCCTTGAGCAGCTTGAAAACGTGGATGCGGCGCTCGTATGAGGCATCGTAGACGGGCTTTCGAGGTAAGGTTTCGTCTTTGCTCGGCTTTGGTCTTTTAAGGAGTTGGTTCCCGATTGGGATTTGTTGCGGGCCGCCGCGAAGTTCGGGATGTTAGGAGGCACGTGTACCGTTTCTCCTACAATGAAATGGTGCCCACTTTTGAGGATTTTCGGGCTTTGATTGGAGGACCTGAGGTGGAGGCCATCTCGCTTCCTTTCGATTGGTGGTGTTGCGTGAGCGTGAAGCTTGCAGACTTTCTTCGTACTTCGTTGGAAGAAGTGCAGTGGCATGATCCTTGATTCGGGTCATATCGACATTTCCGAGCCGCCGGAGCGGTTCATGGTTGATGATGAGAGTGACGTCTCTTGGGATGTATTTGCCTTGTGCGTGATGGCGACGCTTTTCCGGTCGCCTCCCTTGGCATTTGTGATGGCGCTGCTAGATGTGGTAGGGCACCGCAGAGCCGGAGAGGATATTGTCCCGCTGGTGCCGGGGGAGACTCTTCATGGTATCGACCGTCCGGCGACCGGGGATCGTTTTATGAGAGGGGGAAGCCCCGCTTTGCTCACCTTGTGGCCGCGAGAGAGACTTCAGCCATGCCCGAGGCTCCGACGTCGTTTAGCCCGTGGTCATTTGCTCGCCGACCTCTTGTGTCGGATATGGATCACCCGCCTCGGGAGAGATGGATGGCACACTTGGTACGCATCGTATCCGCCGGTGGGTTCCGCACCGGAGGATTGAGACCAGGAGGATCTTGCAGAAGGGTCCTACGTTGTCGAGTTCCAGTTTGTCTTGGTCCTCCTTCTATATTCCGTCGCTTGTTTCTCGGCGTTTGGGATGAAGCAGAGCCTTTGTTGGCCGGGATGACCTTGCTACCGCGGAGGTAGTTCCTCTTTGTATGGCAGCCTCCAGTGTGCCTTCTTGTATTTTCTCGAGGGTATGGAAGTATTCCGCTTTCCCTCCCGCGGTACTCCTTAGACGTCGGGGAGCGTTGTGTTGACGACTCAAGATCCGGCCCGGCATGAGCAAAGATGTTGGGCAGTCCCAAGTGGTCTTGGAGAGCAGGCGTGTAGCGATTCTGGGACCCGGTTGCCGTAGAGCTATTGCCTTAGGAGTGCCGAAGCCCGGTCCGACCCTTCGATGTGACGGGAGACACTTTGTTTGACTACGAGACTAGAGTTGACCGACCGACAGGAGAGGTCCTCTTTACGTACTCGCAGGGAGGAGATCCGAGCCGAAGCACGGGCGAATGAAGCCCCGAGAGCTACCGGATTATTTGACTCTACGGGAGGACCCCAGCATCTCTGACTCGAGAGACGCAGAGTTGGTTCACGTGGAGCGAAAGAAGACTCGCCGGGGACGAGGGAAGAAAGGAAAGAATGGCGAGGGGACAAGCGCAGATGGCGCGGAATGACCTCCTAGGTATCCATTCATTGCATTGCAAACACATTATTAGTTAAATGTATTAAGCCGTCTTTTAGCATGTTGTGAACTTGAGAGTAGACCGTGCTTGAACTCATCAAGAAATGTTGTAAACCGTTAGTGATTTGTGATTTACTTTTAAAGCTTTATCGAGACGCAAGATCTTTTGTTTGCCTTTGCTTCGTTGTGCACTTTGTCGGCGTCCATCTTTGGACTTTTACGTTGCATTCGCGGACCGAAGCGCCTGGGCCCCGACGGCAATCCCCTTTGCCGAGGCTTTGTGCTTGGCCGAGAGGTTGAATGCTCCCCGACAAGTCGTTTTGACGGTCTTTTTTGTAGCTTCCTTGCCTCTTGTTGGCGTCGGGCTCTTGACCTCAATTTCGCAGCCGAGCTTACGCTTTGAGCTTTTTTTTTTTTTTTTTTATATTTTTTTTTTGTGAGCCCTTGCTCGAGCTCTTTTTTTTTTTTTTTTTTGAAGCGCGTGAGGGCGAAGACAAGCCCCCGGCTTGGAAGTAGCCATGAGTCGGGCCGTTTGATGCCGAGTGACCCTCGGATGTCCTTTGATGTTGCCGCCGTCGTTTGACTTGGTCAAGGTGACTCGTGGGGCGTGTTCTTGAAAAGTGCGTAGCTTGATGGAGGTCTTGATTGACATTCAAACTTTTGACTTTTGTGTATTTTTAGACCGGACCAATTAAGGTTGCCTACGTTCCTCCTGGACTAGAGGGCTCAGTCTCGCGTAGTTCGACACTACATGGAGTGCCAAGAGATGCACGCTTGTTCTTCTTTAGGCGAAGTATCTCGCGAAGTTTGCTTCCGTTGACCGGATTCATGAAGGGATTGCCGTCTAGGTCCGTCGCTTCATGGCGCCTCCGGAGAAGATCTTTTGAACCACGAAAGGGCCGATCCATGTGGGTTCCCATTTTCCCAGCTGGGTTGGTTCGAGTGGGAGGCTTTTCTTTGAGTACAAGGTCACCTTCCCCGATGTCTCGGGATTTGACTTTCTTGTCGAAAGCTCTAGCCATCCCGCTTTGATAGGCTCGGACGTGTTCCATGGCCTTTAGTCGTCGCTCGTCTAGCGTGAGCCAATTCGTCATGTCGGCTTCGAGCCATTCGACTTCGTTGATGTCATTTTCCAAGAAGACTCTGAGTGAGGGAATTTCTAGCTCGATGGGAAGGACTCGCTTCCATCCCGTATGTCGTGGCAAATGGGGTTTCTCCCGTGGTCGCCTGACCGATGTGCGGTAGCCCCAAAGTGCAAGGTGCAGCTTCTCGGGCCAATCTCGTCCTCGGGTGGTCATTTTTCTGATGATCCGTTCGAGGGTTTTGTTTGCCGCTTCCACGGCGCCGTTTGTTTGTGGCCGGTAGGGAGAAGATTTGTGGCGTGTGATCTTGAATTCAGCCGCACCGTCGAATTCCCTTCGAAGTGTGAGCCGTTGTCCGATATGACCTCATTTGGGATGCCGTATCGGCAGATGATGTTTTCCTTGAGGAAATGCGCGACCTTCTTGGAGGTGAGTACCTTGTAGGACTTGGCTTCGACCCATTTGGTGAAGTAGTCGATGGCTACTAAGATGAACTCGTGACCGTTGCCGCCCGGCGGAGCGATTTTCCCGATGACGTCAATTCCCCAAGTGGCAAAGGGCCAAGGTGTAGTCATGCAAAGAGAGATCGTGGGGCGGTAGATGATTGAGGTTGGAGAACCGTTGGCACTTGTCGCAGCCTTTCGGACAAAGTGGATGCACCGCTCCATGGAGATCCAAGAGTAGCCCATCCCGAGAATGATTTGCATCGTGGCTCGGCGTTCATGTGGGGACCGCAAGCCCCATTGTGGACTTCATTCATGAACTTGTCTCGCTTCTTCTTGGCCGACGCGCGTAGGAGTGGCCCATGGTAGCGTTTCTTGTATACCATGTCCCCGAGGATGACGAAGTGAGAGGCGAGGCGTTTTAGGGCCATGATGCTCTTGGTTTTGATCCCTTCGCGTGTGTTGACCTTCCTTGTTCATGAAGGTGGTTTCCGCTCGAGGTATTGGAAGATCCGGTTATACCATGGCTCATCGACGGGCTTAGGTTCCGGTTCGATCTCACAACAAGAGGCGTGAATTTCCTTTCGTCCGACTTTGAAGGGTTTGATTGCTTTTCCTTCGTGGGATTTCCACAAGGGAGGCCAAGGTGGCTAAGGCATCCGCAAACCTCGTTTCGGTCTCTTGGCAAGTAATGGAAGGTGACCTCTTCGAATTGTGTGATGAGGTCCTCTATGCAGCATGGTATTTTTGCAAGCCCGGGTCTATGGTTTTCCACTTGTTGGAGACTTGGTTGATGATCAAGGCCGAGTCCCCATAAACTTCGAGTTTCGGACATTCCTCTCGAGTGCGGCTTGTAGTCCAAGAATACAGCAGCTTCATATTCGGCGGCATTGTTGGTTACCTCGAAATTGAGCTTTATAGCAATTGGGGTGTGCTCGTCCTTGGGATCCACCAAGAGCATACCGATGCCGTTTCCCTTTTGGTTGGCCGCTCCGTCAAAGAACAGCTTGCCATCGGTTTTCGCCTTCGATTGCGAAGATTCCCTCGTCCGGAAATTGTGGTTCGTGGCCTCGAGCCTCGCTCTGGGAAATCACCATTGTTCACCCATGGCCCGTCCCTTGATTGACTTTTGGTTTACGTATTTGATGTCAAATTCCGCTAGGAAGAAAGACCATTTGGCGAGCCTCATTGACAGAGATGGTTTGTCGAAGAGGTACTTGATCGGGTCCATTTTGGAAACCAAGTGTACCGTGTGCGACCGCATGTAGTGCCGTAGTTTCCCGACAACCCATACCGTAGCCGCGCAGTTTTCTCGAGGGCCGAGTAATTGAGTTCGCCGCCTTGAAACTTTCGACCGACGAAGTAGATGGCGTTTTCGACCCGTGACTCCTTCTTTTCTTGACAGAGCATGGCTCCAACTCGCGGTGCCTGGCCACGCTTAGGTATAGCAACAAAGTGGCTTTTCCTCGTGGGGAGGACAGAGAATCGGAGGACTCACAAGGTATGCTTTTTATTTTTTCAAAGGCATCTTGGCATTCTCGAGTTCCATTCGATGTCGGCGTTCTTCTTCATCGCCTTGAAGATTGGCTCGCACATAGAGGTCAATTGGTTGACGAAGCGGCCGATATATTGCAGGCGGCCCATGAAGCTTTTCACCTCTCGTCTCGAGTTTGCGGTGGTCTCATTTCGATGATAGCCTTGATCTTTGAGGATCCACCTCGATGCCTCTCTCGGTGACCATGTATCCCAAAACCTTGCCTCGCTAACCCCAAATGTGCATTTGGCGTGGTTAAGCCTCATTGAGTGTTTTCTGAGGCGATCAAGAATTTTCTCAGTCTCGTGAGGTGTTGTCCGTCCGATCCCTTTGAGTGAACGATCATGTCATCGACGTACACTTCGATCTCTTTGTGGATCATATCGTGGAAGAGGGCGGTTGCCGCCCGTCGTAGGTAGCCCCAGCCGTTCTTTAGTCCGAACGGCATTACCGTGTAGCAAGAGGTTCCCTGTGGGGTTGTGAAAGCCGTCTTTTCTTGGTCTTCTTCGGCCATCTTGATCCGATTGTAGCCGGCAAAACCGTCCACGAAGGACTTGACTTCGAAATTGGTCAGTAGTGTCTACCAACATGTCGATGTTGGGTAGCGGAAAATCGTCCTTGGGACTTGCTTTGTTGAGATCTCGGAAGTCCACGCAACAGCGTACTTTTCCATTGGCCTCGTGACCGTGACGATATTGGAGAGCCATGTGGGGTACTCGATCACCCCGATGAAGCCGACGCGGAGCATTTTTTCGATCTCCTCTTTGACTTGTAAAGACCACTCGGCTTGATTCGGCGTAGCTTTTGCTTGATGGGCTTAGCCTCGGATTCAAGGGGATCCGGTGTTCTACAATGTTAGGATCTAATCCGGCATGTCTCGGTAAGACCAAGCGAACACGTCCACGAACTCTTTCGAGCAAGGTGCCAATGCGTCTTGCTTCCGTGCCGGTGAAGAAACTTCCGATTTGCGTCTCTTTTGGCTCTTCGCCTCCCAAATTCACTTTGGTTAAAACCTCCTCGGCACTGGGCCCGGTTTTTCTCTCGTTTGACAACTTGCTTAAAGATGTGCTTAATGTATTGTTCGTTTAATGTGTCTGCTTCTTTATCAAGTGAATCGTTATTAACTGTTTGTGTGTTAGTTAATTTATCATACTCGGAAAGATCGAAGCATTCATTAAGAGCATACGGGAATACATTATTGGCAATGAGTTCGTAATCTTCTGGCGTGAGGCCATCAGATGACTCGAGAGACTCAAATTCAAAGCTAATGGAGTCAGGATGAGTTTTGACACTAGACTCTAGGACTCGAGGGGTCGACCAAGTTGTTCGATCATGTCCTTTTTGCCGGGCAGAGGTCCGGAGAAAGTGGCCCAGTTATTGAGTGGCAATGAGCTTGATAGGAGATGGGGCTTGAAAGGCTTTACGTCACCGCTCCCAATCATTGCTATCACAGAGTTATCAGAAACAAAATCGATTAGATCCGGCATCTCGATTTCTTCTTTGAAGAGCAGGTGTAGCAGTGGCTCGTTCCAAGCATCGTCTGCGGAGTCTCTTGCTTTTGTCTTGGGCATTACTAGCTCGAATGCAGACTCGTCCCGTTTGTTGAAGGCAGGGTTGTTGACAGAGAGTTTTTCGATTTCTTCTGCCAAAGAGGGAGTTTTTCCGAACCAAAATTCGCTGTGAATAGTGGTGGTTGTGGATCCCGGCAGGGGCGGTGTGTCGAGGAATGCTCTTCGGACAGGATTTGGCTTGAGGCCTCTGAATCTTGCCAGTTCTCGCCGGAGCTTGTCCATGGTTGTCGGCCGCCTTTGTTTGGCGCCGATTAACTCGTTCCCTTTTCCTCGGATCTTCTTCCAAGTTGCCGGCCTTCCTTGTGAAGTACTTGGTCATGTCGAAGCCGTAAGGACGAAGATCGGAGATTGCGTGCAAGCCTCTTTTGTTATCTCGTGGAGCGTTCGTGCAGCTCGCTTGTCCTCCGCAATGTGTTCGGGAGTAGGAGAGTATCCTGTGCCGTGCAGTGGTATTCTCGTTCTTTGATATTGATGATCCGTTGAGTGCCCCGACGGGCGTTTTCCCAAACCGAGCCCCGGGATGTAGTTCATGTGCTTCATCATTTTCATCGGGGAGGGATCTTGTCCCAAATCAAAGGCGTGTGTCTATGTGGCACACTTGGGCCTTTGGACTTTCGATGGTGAACCCCGCGAGCATCATGCCGTCATCATCGTGTTTGATCTCTAAAACCGGGACGCCGTTGGTGTCGGTCCTTTCGCGACTATGCCGTCGCCGTAGATGATGGTCGATCTGTTCCTTGGATGAACTTTACGCATTGATGGAGAGTGGATGCCACCCCATTGATCCGATGTAGCCAAGGGCGTCCCAAAATGGCAGTGAATGTGATCGGGATGTCGATGACTTGGAAGTCCGTCGGGACCATTTGCTTTTCCAAACCACAGGTTCAAGGTGGCTATTCCCAAGACTCGGGCGGGATGTTGAGTCGTATGCCTTGATTGCTCGAGTCGAGGGTTTTAGATCGCTGCTTTGATCCCTAGCAAATCCATCATTTTGGCCGGAAGGACGTTCATGGATGATCCCCCATCTACCAACACCCGAGGGAGACGGCGCTCGTCCGGTTGAACTGTTATGTAGAGAGGCTCGTTGTGGTCGCCCCCAAATTTTGGAAGATCGAGCTCGTGAAGGTGATGATATTGCCGTAATTGACGTTGCCAATCATCCGAACCGCTTTCATCGGGTGTCACCGTGATGGGAACCATGGTCCGGGCCGTGCTTTCTTCCAACTTGAGCTTGTGCGGGTAAGATGAAGTGAGTAAGGACCAGAGTGAGATGTTAGCCTCGAGTGCGCTTGAGCCGTGTCAAGACAGGATCTTCAACCTTTGGGTCCAAGGTTTCGGCTTCTTTGGCGTAGGGCCCCTTTTCACCCGTGGCTCGTGTATGGCCGGCCTTTTGTCCGTCCGTGGAGGATTCACCGGGATTTGACCGGAACGTGTCGAACATTCACCTCTGGACTTGTGGTTTTGCTTGTCTCTCCCGTTTCGGAGCGGGAGGAGCCCGATTGGCGTAAGGCCGACCGCGCATTTCAATTCGTTCACCGTCATGGCTTTTATCGAAGCATCAATAGTGGCTTTGAGATCTTCCCAAGACAAAGGGGTTGGATTATCCGACCTTCGGGCCTTCGGTGGCGGTGCGAAGCTCGTCCCACTGATCATGGAGCAAACATTGCCGTGGCCCCGTGCGTAACTAGGCCGGGAGATTTGTCGGAGTAGATGACATAGTAGTCAAACTTTCCCGAGGGTTCTCCAAGGGTTCCGACTGTGGGATCACCAGATTCATACCTCTTTTTCGCTTTTGTTGAGAAGATAGCTTCTTCCTTTCGTCGAGGACGGCCCTCGCTCATTGCATCCTCGGAATTCCATTTCCGCACAAGCACCGCAATCGCATGTCCCACCAGATGTGTTCGTTGTTCGGCGGTGGTACCGGGACCTCGTGAGGCCGGATGGGCGTGCTTTCCTCGGGAAGGTCTTGTGGCCTTACGTCATAACCGCATGGCTCGTACGAGGGTAACAGGTTGACCTCCGGGAGACAATGAGAGATGTTAGAGGATGTAGGAGCGCCATGGCTTGGGAAGCCCTGTGTAGTTGGGTGGCTAAGGTTCCGAAGTGGTGCATGGCACCTTCGATCCAGGCTTGTTGCTCACCTTGACGTTTCTCAATAGCCATGAGGACCTCGCCAAACTTCTTCCAATGTTGGGAAATTTCTTGGGGTAAGGTCCCGTTCTCATCCTTGTTATCCACTTACTTGGCCATGGGGAATTGACGGATTGTCCCGGTGACAGAGGTGGGTAGGACCTTGCCGTTTTGACACCGGGAGACGGGTTCCTGGGTACTCTCGACCACTCTCTCGTTAGCCGGAGGGGCGACGGGCAAGGTTTAGACACAGGAGTGGCCTAACGGGATAAAAGGGGGAAAGCTCACGTGGCATGCGGTTTCCGTTTCTTTTATTTTTTGATTTTTTTTTGTTGTTTTAATTTACTTAAAACGTGTTTTCTCGTAATCCTAGGTAGGTTGGAAAAGATTGCTCTTCTTTTTCGCAACTATGCTAGATCCCGGGTCGGGAGACCATCCGTGCGGCTATAAGCCCCTCGTTTTGCACTCCGTATTTCGACATCCCAGGTGGATGCCCTGTGCGAGGGTCCTATAGTGCAAGCGGTTTCCACCGGCCTAAAAAGAAAAATCGAACCTAAGGACCGAGCCTCGTCATGTTCGTTTTGATGCGTTAGCCATGTGAATAGTGAACCGAGCCGCCACCGAGTCAAGATCGTGTCAAGAGTTCGGCATGACCTTCTCTTTACCTTGCTTGCGCAAGGGATCCGTGACGTTAGGCGTTGGTCGGGTCATATCGTCATGGCCGACGTATCAAAGGCGTGATGACATGGTGTCATGCGAGCATGGATGTATATCCTGGACGGAACATCGTCTGGGTGTAGCTTCGGAAATCAAGATCAGTCAAGATTTTAGCATGACCTTTCATCGCTTTGCTTGCGCAAGGGATCTTGAGTTCCGAGCCTTGACTTAAAAATGGCCGGCATGGTATATGTATCCAGGCCGTATGACACCTGACCGGGTAAAACCAACCGAGTCCGGACAGAGTGTGACTCAAGACTCAAACGTGTGGTTGACGCTTGGCTAGGATGGGATGTTTGGAATGATCCCGTGCGCGCCAAGAGGCCTAGGAAGACCTAACTGATCGCAACCGAGACCACTCCGGGTTAAGGGTTGTAGTGTGGGTGTATCCGAGGCAAGGCGCGTAGTGTGCGGTGTAACCGAGGCAAGAAGTGTGAGTAGAGTGCGGTGTAACCGAGGCAAGAAAGGCGCGTAGTGTGCGGTTTCTAAAATTCTTTTTCTGAGTAAAACAGGAGTTTTTGAAGAATTTTAAATGTATGCACAGATGTATATTGATGCATTTTTTTGTATTTTTATTTATTTTTTTTTTTGTAAAATAAAAACGAAGCACGTGCACACACACACAATAGTTAAAGGAAGGGGTAAAATGAAAGTTTGACCCTCATCATCGTTTTAAAAATCTTTTGTTTTGTTTAAAAGTTTTTAAAACAAAATGTCCCCAGCGGAGTCGCCAACTGAAATAGCCCGGATCCGAGAAAGGCCTCGCGGCCCCGGCATCTGGCATCTTTCGCGTTGGAGGTGTCTCGCCGTTTGTTTTCGCATTTGTAGAGTCGCCACGCCGTTTTTATTAAGCCCAAAACATTGAAAAAGGGCATCAGTTTAAAGATAATTTTAAACCGTTTTTGTGTGATGAGATTTTGAGTTCGGAGGTCAGATGACTCCCGGGAAGAGAATATTAGAATATTAGAGCTCACCCGAGTAGCCTCGTAAAACGAGTCTTTCGGATACCCCTAATATCCTTTAAATGTTGTGTGTGTGTGTGTGTGTGCTTTTAAAAATGCATGCTGTATCGGATGTCTACATTGTATGCTATGTATGGAAATGTATTGAAATAGTATAGGAAGGAAGCCTTACCAATGTTGGTTCGTGTCCTGTCTTCCGCCGGGGAATAGTGTTTGAGGTCGGAGTAGCGTTCCTGGTACGGATCGGGATTGCTTCGGGAGGGACCGGTTGTCCGCGGACGAGTTTCGGCGTGAGTTGAGATTGCAGGCTGCGTTCGGGCACAGGTTCGGCGTGCGTGGGGATCGTCGGGATCACTCGGGCAGAAGTTCGGCGTGCGTTGTGGTGGCAGGAGTCACTCGGGCAGAGTTTCGGCGTGGTTTGGGATCGTCGGTTTGACTCGGAAAGAGCCGGACACCGTGGAAAGACTGTGCAAGGCCTCTGAGTACCACGAGGGGCCTCAGAGTACCTCGAGAGTGCCTCGGGGCGCGGAGCGTCTCGGGAGCGCTCGGAGAGGCTTCTGAGCACCACAAGGGGCTCAAGGCCTCAAGGATCCGAAAGGGGCCGGAGTGCCTCAAGAGGACTTAGAGGGGAGCCGAAGGCTAAGGGAGGAAGAGAGAAGAGGGAGGTGTGTGAAAATGAGGAGGGGAAGCCCTCTATTTATAGTAAAAATTTCGGAGCAAAGAGGTCCGTACGGACCTTCTTGGTTATCCAGAATTTTGGATTTCCTCGATTTGAGGGAATCTCGCAATGATGGAGAATATTCTGGAATGATGGTGTTCCCTCGAGCAATAAGGTCCGTACGGACCATCTTGCATGCAAAGAGGTCCGTACGGACTCAACTCGCAGGGAAGTAATCATTTTCCCCGGATTTGAGGGAATATTGTGGACTTTAAGGGGATTTAGTAATCATTGAAACAAAGAGGTCCGTACGGACCTTAATTGCTTTTCCGATTTCTGAAAATTCCCAAAAGGTCCTTTTGTCCCTTTATCCTGCAAAGGCTCCTCCCTTGGTTTGGTTGGGGGTTTGAGAGGGTTTTGAGAGGGTTTTGAGTGAGAGAGGTCTCTGAGACTGCGTGGATGAGTCTGCGGTGTTTCCCGTGTGTTTGAAAGGGGGTGATCCAGATTGGGGTACTTACACTACTGCTCAACTTGTTTGTCTTACTTGGAAATATAATTTGTCTTGTTTGCATAAGGATTTTTAACGTACTGCTTTTGAAACTCTACCTAACCGGTTGTAAACACTAGCCTAACCGTAATTCCGCTGTGCAAAACTAATCTAACGGTTAGCAAGTGTGTTTCCTACAACCTTTTACAAAGACTAAGAGTTTTTAAGCAAAAAGTTTTATTCAGGCTATTCACCCCCCCTCTAGCCTGATTCCTACCATTCAGGACCTAACAATTGGTATCAGAGCAAGCAATTTTCGAAAATCATTTTTCCAAGCTTAACCGCTTGAATTGCCAATTCCAAAATGGCAGGAAAAATCATGCAAACATACAACTTGACATCCGTTCCCATGTTGAACGATAACGAATTTCCAGTATGGAAAAACAGAATCATGCGGTACTTGGATTCAATAGATGATAGGTTAACTACGTAGTCGAGATGGTCCAATGACACCCCTGAAAATCAATCTTGCAACAAGAGCACCCAAAACTCCTCTCATGGATCATGCAGATAGAGAGTCTGAACAAGACTTTGAGGTTTATGAAACTTATGTGCCAAAACCTCGTGAAGAATGGACTGAGGATGACAAACTTTTTGATTCCTTAGACCGAAAAGCATTGCACATAATAACCTCAGGACTTGATGACAGACTGTACAAACAAGTACAATGCTATGAGACCGCTCAACAAGTATGGGAAAGTTTACTCAGATACTTTGAAGGAGATCAAGTGGCCAAGGACAACAGACTCTACAAAAGCGTTGCTGAGTTTGAGTCCTTCAAAAAGAATCCTAATGAAACAATGAAGGAAACGTACGACCGATTCTGCGAGGTGAGTAACTCTTGTGCATCTTTAGGTAGAGTCTATACCATAAAAGACCTAAACATGAGATTCCTCAATTCTCTTGGAGACTTGTGGCATGTGAAGGTCGCTATTTTGAAAGAATGCCGTGATTTGAACACTACTCATATCCAGAACATTGTGTCTACTTTGTTTCTATATGAGGAAGAGCTCAACCGGCTGAGTGGAGTTCAAAAACAATTTAAAAATCTATCTCTGCCAGCTCAGACCGAGATCTTCCCTGGTTCTTCTATGCTTACTAGCCAAATTACCACCAATGACTCTCCCTCAACATCTCAGCCTCAACCAACTCTAGCCAATACCTCTTCTAACACACCTCGAGGTAGAGGATGAATTTGCCGCATTCGCCGTAAACTACGTAAAGTTTAAGGATTTTAAGAAATTCCACAAAGAAATCATTTCAACCCAAAGCCTCATCCTTCCATAGATCCGGGAACTTCCAAAAGAAAGGCCAAACCTCAACCTCAACCGACGGAAAGAATGCCCAAGGTGAGCTTGTGTGTTACAATAGTAGAAAACCCGGCCATTTTGCCTCCAAATGCCTCCTTCTCAACCTAAATATGAATTTTGAGGAAGAAACCATTCAAGAAATTCCCTAGATCTAAATCTAAGAGCTTAGTTGCCGAGGATGGGCCCGAAAAAGCTATGCCGATCTGGTTCGAGACCGAGGCTACGAGAATGAGGAAGCCGACTATGCCGACTCGTATGAAGATGTTGATGTCGGTTTTGTTGCTATGGATGGAACATATGATAAACCCATCTCCTACATACTCCTATCTTTAGACATCCCAATTCCAATGAACAATCATCCTATGTTGACCACACCCCACCTCCGAGATCTCCCCGACATACTTTGATGAACCCATTCCTACTCCCAAGGTAGATGCAGTAATCCATATAACTTCAAAATTCAAAACATAGGTGGATCCTCATGGTCGCCTAAAACCATGCCCACTCTCGGACCGCCGATGCAACCAATTCAACCGACCTATCAAGCTCAAGCCTTACCGATCGCTTCTTATCAACCGATGCTTGAGAACCGACCGATTCACTTAAAGCCTCTAACCGAGCCTAACCCCGAACCGATATCTTCACTACCAAATTTTGATCCCAATTTTGAACCATCATCCTCTTCCTCTCAAATTTACCGTTGACCCAATGCCAAATATGTCAAAGTCTCGAAATGGCAGAGGTGATGAATGAGCTCTTCTCCGATTTTGAAAAATTAAATGAAGCTCACAAAATTATGGCCGATAATTTCAAATTGATTTCTACCGAAAATGACTCTTTGAAAGCCGAAATAAAAATTTTGAAAGAAAGCAAGCTAGAGTCCGATCGCTTAAAAGAAAGATAATCAAGAACTCACCGAGAGACTAAACATATCTCGTTTGTCAAATTGCCGATTTTGTGTCAAGGAATAAATCTCTTTCAAAAACTATTGACACATTCTCTAAATCCCGAGCCGCTATGGAGACTATTATACAAGATCAAATATCTCCTAACCGAGATGTTACAACCGAATTAGTTTTACCTCCAAAGAAAGAAAGAAAAAGACAAAGAATGACAAACCAGCTTACCAAGTCTCGTCTCGAAAACTTGATGGGTAAATTTGATGATGCTCAATCCAAAATGATTAAGAAAGAGTTAACCAAACCTTTCAAAGCCGTCCCTCACACCTATCCCAAAGGACGAGTACGTATGAAAGCTTATTTGAACAAAAACAAATCCCAATGGACTCGAGGTAGCCGATCCCGAGCTAGGACAATATGTTCCACTTAGTGATGGCAAAAGCAAAGGTGGAATTAAAATTGTTGATAGTGTTGCAGGTCAGGAATCCTCAACCGGTAAGGTAACCGACATCGGTAAGGGTATGACCGGTCAATCAACCGTCACTGGTCACCCAATCGGTAAAGGCAACCCAACCGGTAAAGGCATTCCTAAACCGATGCAACAGGTTAACAAAGTTAATTCCATCACCTTCGTCCCCAAAGGATCTGTTTCTGCTCAATTAATGAACTCTTCTGAAGCATTGGCCAAATTGAACATCAACTCATCTGAACCCTCTCAGCCATCTTCTAATAAATGTGTAAACTGTGGTTTTATTGGTCACAAGGCTTATGAATGCCTCTTGAAGCACCTATCTGGACCCGCCGAGTCTAAAAGCTCGTGGTGGTGGCCAGTATGGCCGCCAAAGAGGAACTAACTCTTTGGACCCAAAAGAATAAGGGGGACCATAAGCTTACTGTTTTATTTCAGGAATGCTTAATGGCCTCAACCGATGCCGGTAAGGATGTTTGGATTATGGACAGTGGATGCTCTAGGCATATGACTGGTCATGCCGATCTCCTAACCGATCTGGAAGAAGCATCTGGTCCTCCAGTTGTCTTTGGTGACAACGCAAAGGGTAAAATTATCGGTCGTGGATCCATCAAAAGAGGTACAGCCACCGTACGTAAGGTAACTTTGGTGGATGGTCTAAAACACAACCTTCTCTCTATTTCACAATTTTGTGACAAAGGTATGCACTGTGTTTTCAATTCTTCCAACTGCTATGTGAAAGACATTGCTACAGTGAAACACTTCTCACCGGATATAGAAAAGGTAACGTATATGCTATAGATTTAAACAATGTCTCGAATGTTACTAATGTTTGTTTTGTAGCTAAGAACATTAGTGAGAATTCCCGGCTATGGCACAAGAGACTCGGTCCACCGAACTTCAAATATCTATCCAAGCCGGCCAATAAAAATCTTGTCGCCGGCTTACCTCGGTATCTCGCGATCATGGAAGGAAATGTAGAGCACGCCAATTGGGAAAACAACATAACGAATCTTTCCGCAAAGAAGCCCCCGCATGTCCACTTCTAGGTGCCTCCAGCTGCTACATATGGATCTGTTTGGCCCCACAACTACTGTCAGTTTGGGGGGTAGCAGATATGCCTTGGTTGTTGTAGACGATTTCTCAAGATATACCTGGTTAGAGATGTTTGCTTCAAAAGATGATACATATGAAGTTGCTACCAGATTATTCCGTCTACTTCAAACCCAAAAAGAATGTGATATCATCGGTATGAGATCGTATAATGGAACGGAGTTCAAAAATCTTGGAATCGCTCAAGATCGTGATGATCACGGAATAGACCACAATTTCTCAGCCGGTACACCGCAACAAAATGGTGTAGTTGAGAGAAAGAACAGGACATTGATCGAAGCCGGAAAAACAATGATATCCGGCTAGGCTCCCAAGTATTTTTGGGCCGAAGCTATACATACAGCTTGCTTCACCTGCAATAGATCTTTGGTCAACAAGTTTCACAACAAGACCCCTTATGAGCTTTGGCGTGGCGTAATTCCCAATATTAGTTTCTTCAAGATCTTCTACGCAAATGCTATGTTCTTTACAACGGTAAAGAACGCCGAGGTAAATTTGATGAAAAAAGCCGATGAAGGCATTTTTGTGGGATACGCCAAGCACAAGTAAGGCATTTAGAGTTTTTAATAAACGGTTGTTGAAAATTGTTGAATCTGTTCATGTTACTTTTGATGAATTTGATTTGCTAGAGTCTCGACAAGGCTCCAAATAGTACCGATAGTTCTCGTGTTTTTGAGACAGGTGAAACAGATAATCAAAACTCTAATCAATCCACCAAAGCATCAACGCAAATCGCTCCGCTCAACCGTCAGCCTCTAGTGGTGTAACCTGTAGAGACCTAGTTGATGACTCCTTCTTTCCTCAATCGGTTAGGCAATCAAATAGTCAATCTCAGCCAGCCGATCCCTTGCCAACTAGTCCTCATATTACAACTCCCAATTCATCACCTGAAGCTGAACCAATTTCACCCATCAACCTACCATTTCCATCTCCAATTACCGATCACCATCATCAGTCACCCTCACCTAACCGATCACCTCAACCGGTCTCCTCTCCCTCAATCGATTCCACTCCTCCCATAGAAACCTTAAGACAGGAATCGGTCAGGCAAGACCTACCTAGGGAAGTGAGATCAGTTAGAAATCATCCTTTAGAAAATGTTATTCGTGATGTCTTTGGACCTAGAATGACAAGAGGCCAATTAAGAAACTTAGAGGAACAACATGGTTTATTTTCCTCTGCTATGGTCTCCAACATAGAACCAAAGAAGACTGATGAAGCACTTGATGACCCCAGCTGGGTAGAAGCTATGCAAGAAGAGCTTAACCAGTTTGATAGATGTAAAGTTTGGGAATTAGTGCCTAGACCTAGTAATCAAACAGTAATTGGAACAAAATGGGTATATAGAAATAAATTGGATGAGTCTGGAAAAATTATAAGAAATAAGGCCAGATTAGTGGCAAAAGGATATAGACGGGGAGGAAGGAATAGACTATGATGAGACTTTGCTCCCGTAGCTAGATTAGAAGCCATTAGGTTATTTCTTGCCTATGCAGCCTACAAAGAATTTAAGCTATATCAAATGGACGTGAAAAGTGCCTTTCTCAATGGGGAACTTCAAGAGCTTGTTTATGTAGATCAACCTCCCGGTTTTGAAGATCCTAAGAAGCCTAATCATGTCTACAAATTGAATAAAGCTTTGTATGGCCTCAAGCAAGCACCGCGAGCATGGTATGAAACTCTCTCCAAATTCCTACTTAGTGAGAAGTTTGAATGAGGTAAAATTGACACCACCTTATTTATTGCAAAGCATAATGGTCATTCATTGTTAGTTCAAATATATGTTGATGACATAATTTTTGGATCTACTAACGAAAAATTATGCAAGAGATTTGAGAAGCTTATGCAGAGCAAATTTGAGATGAGCATGATGGGTGAGCTAACCTTTTTCCTTGGACTTCAAGTCAAGCAAACCCAAGAAGGAATTTTCATTAATCAAGCCAAATATACCAAAGATCTAATCAAGAAATTTGGTCTTGATTCCGCTCATCCTCAAAGCACTCCAATGGCCACAAATGTACACTTAGACAAAGACGAATCCGGTAAGAAAGTAGATATGACACTCTACCGAGGTATGATAGACTCTCTACTTTACTTAACCGCTAGTAGGCCAGATATCATGTTTGCCGTATGTGTATGTGCTAGATTTCAAGCTGACCCTAGAGAATCTCATTTGCAAGCTGTCAAAAGAATCATTAGATATCTTGTGGGAACTGCTAACTTAGGTTTGTGGTATCCGAAAGATTCATCATTTACACTAATTGGTTATTCAGATGCTGATTTTGCAGCTTGTAGGGTCACCAGGAAAAGTACTAGTGGAACTTGTCAATTTCTAGGTAACCGGTTGGTTTCCTGGTCGTGCAAGAAACAGGCATCAATTTCCACTTCTACGACTGAAGCTGAGTATATAGCCGCTGGAAGTTCTTTGTTCACAAATTCTATAGATGAAGCAACAACCGGTGGACTATGAAATCCCTCAAGAAGTATGTCCTATTTATTGTGATAATACCTCAGCCATATCAGTCTCCAACAATCCTGTGATGCATTCAAAGACCAAGCACATAGACATCAAATATCACTTCCTCAAGGATCACGTTGAAAAGGTAACATTGTTCTTTTAAAAGTCCATACTGATTATCAACTAGCTGATATTTTGACAAAACCATTGGAAATTAAAAGATTTGAATTCCTTAGAGGAGAACTAGGCATGATTGATATTCGTTAAATTATTGTGCTAACCTTGCTGTCTGTAAAAGCTCTCAACCGATCATGATGGTGCCTCATTTACTTATGCTCAACCGATGCTCTTGACCTACTCTCAACCGGTATGTAAGATATCCTAACCGATTAAAAGCATCCCCTAACCGATGGTCCCTAACCGATGCAAAAGCCTTCTATCCTAACCAACCAATTTTCATTGTCTAACCGATCATATCCTTGATCGGTCAAGCCTAATGTGGTGACGTCAGCTCAACCGATTGATCATTACCTAACCGACGAATTGCGGGCGGATTACTATTCATAATCTGTTTCTAACCGGCGCGTCCTAGCCGACAAGTCCCATCAATCCTATCAGCCGTCTACCGCCTTACCCTATACTGACAAAGCATCATTGCTGTTCCCTACTCCCTCCTACTACCGTCCTTTTTGTACTTGATGATTGGTCAAATTTAAAATTTTGTGACCAAAAAGGTAACTTCGTATCATTCCAGCTTTATCAAAAGGTTATCTTTTTGTCATTATTGCATTATGGTTTAAGCTACTTTGCACACACGTACCTAGTTTTTATCCCTCATATTTAAAATCGTGTTCAATATCTTTTTAAATATCTGTGCCATGCAGTTGAAACGTTTTCTTTATTTCAAGAAACCTTTCCATCTTCTATCTCTCTCTACTATATAAGGAAATACAACATTTCATTCAAGCTTTCCGATTCCCTCTCTCTGCAAAAGCTTAGAACTTTCAAGAATTCAAATTCCATTCTCTCTTTGTTCTTCGAACTCTAATCCTTTCTGGTAAAGTTTTTCTAAATACTCAAATTCTTTTAACTTGAAGAACTAGAACTATTTTCAAAATCATAACCTCACTTACATTGTTTTCTTTTGAAATGTGTTCTAACTTAGAATGTTTTTGATTCTTAAATCTTTTGACAGATGGCTCCCAAACCAACCAAGAAAGACATTTTCGGAGGTTACATTCTACCAAGCTTCTTCGAATCTGAAGAAGGGAAGATCCTCCAAGCCATGCTAGTTGCTTCCGGGTTGTTGCCGTTCTTGATGCCAGAAGGGAATGATGACATTCTGTATGAGCTTGTCAATGAGTTCTTCAACAATGGCGTAGTTGATGATAATCCCAAGCCCGGTGTTGTTTCTCACATTACTTCTTCAGTTGGTGGTTTCTCTGTTGATTTCTCCCCATCCTCCATAGCCTAAGCTTTCCCTACTCTTCCCTCAACCGGTTCCTCTTCTGTCACTTCGAAGGATATGGAAGCCGCCTGGGCTACCGTTCGTGGAACCGATCCATTCGTGACCGGTGAAGGGAACAAGAAAGCTGATTTGGATGCTGTTCATTATGCTCTAACCGAAGTCATTGACCGATGTGTGATTTGCCGGTCTGGTTCTCATCATTGTATCACCATGATACAATGGGAAGCCATGGCAGCCGTTATGCTTCAAAGGAGATTCAACTGGTGCTCCTTCATCTATCGTGTTATCCTCATCGCCTTCAAGAAATTCCAGAAGGAGAAGCCCTTGTCCAGATCTAACAAGGCCAAGCCCATTCATTATCTCTTAATGAGTAGAATCCTCATGAGAATTCCTTCTATCTTTACCATTTCTGGTGGTCAGCCTTCTGTTCCTAAGTCCTTTGTCAAAGCTTTCGACAAGGCCGATCAAGCAAGAATTCTTAGAGAAGCCAAACCGATGGCTCCCATTGCTGCTCCAACCGAAGCCCAACCGGCTAAGAAGAAGACCTCTCAACCGAAGAAGAAGCCGTCAACCGATTCCTCCAAGCCGGTCTCTCAACCTCAGCCTTCTCAACCGATCCCTTCTCCGGCCAAAAGAAAATCCCCGTAACCTCGATACATCAAGACAGAGAACCCATCTCCACCGTTATCCGACCTAAAAAGTCTCGCTAGAAAATCCTCCAAACCAGTTACTCCTCCTCCAAACCCACTTCAAAATCAAAACCAATCCCAAAAACTCCTTCCCAAATAGCCAAGGAAAATGCAGAAAGAAGAAAGAGAATTGAAGCCGATATTTCTTCATTCATACCCTTTATCCCCAACCGATTACTTAGCCATGATACCTTGACCGATGACATACCTATCACCGGTCACGCCTCTAATCCCTCTTACCGACGATGCCAACCGATCGAAATCCTACCTTCCACATTTTCCACAACAATCCATGGGCTATCAACCCTCAGTCTGCTCCCTCTCCTAGTTGGGTTTATCCTATTGATCATTTGCCGCCGTTTATTCGGAAGTTGCTTCAATTCCATGAAATCAACAAGTCTTCCATACCGGCTGGCAACATCCAAGATTACATTGATTTTGGAAACCGACATATTGAGAAGGGTGTATACTTCAGCAGACCTTGCCGTCTCAGAGATTTTGATCTTTCCGCTTCTAGGCGCAGTCTTATCAAGCAATACAACAAATTTTTTGATCAGCTTCCCCTCAAATGGAATGCTGTTTTCTTAGCTCAAGATAGAATGAGGCAGGACATGATGGTCCAAGCTGTATGGGCTGATTTTGCTATTCTCTATGGAGCTGAAGATACCTTGATTGAGACAGATTTTTACCAGTCTGGAGATATGAAATGGAGTTTGACTCTCTCCCAAACTTTGACTCTGAACCGGTTTGCCTTGGCCCAAGGAAGAATCAGCTTATCAGGAATGTGATGGATGTGTTGGATAATTTACTGGATATGGACAATGAATTCAAGGCGGCTGGAAATATTTCCTTAGCCGATTTCTTTTCTGCAGTACAGTCCACCTCTACCAAATGGCCTACGGTTACTGATGAAGAGATTGATGCCATGTTTGAAGATGAGGAGGAAGAAAAAGAAAAATCTGAAGAGGTTGCTGAATCTAGTTCCAGTTCAAGTTCTGATGATGATGAGGACAAACCTGACCGGATGGAGAGCTCGAATCAAGCTTTTACCACTCCCAAACCGATGGCAACGGTTAGAAGCTTGGGAGGAGGCATTACCGATACGTCACCGGTTACCCCTTTGGGAGGAGGCTCTACCGACATCCCAGCCTCTACTCAACCGATGATGCCTCCACCGGTTTCAATCCCTCCAACCGTTGTATCTTCTGAACCGGTTAGAGTTTCTCAACCGATTGATCCTGATGATGTCCTTCTGCAGCAAGCTGTGGCTGCTAGCCTATTTGATGTAGAGGAAAAGCGGCTACAAGACCGAACCGATGCGCTTGCCACTGCTCAAGCTCTTCAAGCTTCAATTCTTGACAGTCAAGTAAGAGAAATTCAGTCTATGCTCTCTAGCCCTCCAAGAGTTGAGGAGGAGACTCGGTCCGTACCTCCATCTTCTACTATTCCTACTTCTGATGCTCCTGATGGAGATTCTGATTTCTTTGTGGAAGAAATTTCTGATGATGAAGAAGAATTTAATATCTTGGATCCTGCTGTCCCACCGGCTTATGCTGATCCTTGCGTTCTTCAAAAAGACATCTTCTCTCCCTTAAACTATTATACAACCAGATCTTCCATTCCTCGAACCCCTCATGGTATTCCACTCTTTGAACCCCATGAGAAGATTACTAGCCGTGCTGAGTATAAGTTGGTTTCTGATCCTCCTCCATTTTCCCAAGAACTCAAAAAGTTGAAAGAAAAAGAGGTTGATGTTCCTTTCTACCTGTCCAGAACCGTTGGCCCTGGAGAAACAAGTTTCAAAGCCCAGAAACCGGTTGCACTCAAACTTCGCCTTCGGTTTCCTCCACCCAAGGGTCAATCGGTCAAGCCCTCCAAAACCGATCAACAGTTGATCACCAAATTCCCTTCCAAGCAGAAACCGACAGTCTCTCCTTCCAAATCTCAAAGGCTTCGTCATATCAGAATTCAAGGGGGTGTAGCTCAAATTGATTCTGGACCGATAGAGTGCACATTTTCTTCTGATAATATTTTCATGCGTTATCTTTCAGTCAACAATCGTATTACTCAGGTTTTGGAGCTGCGAATTTTGAGATGGTGCTACGAAGTTACTCACAGAGTTGGGTTAATGCCAAATGTGCCTCAGCTTTCTATTTTGAGAAATGGCAATCCTAGGCCATGGAGCAACATTCGGCAAGCATCCCTTCTACTCCTAGCTCTCAGGGTTATTCCTTTGATTCGATCAAGGCAACATGCTTTATCATTGGCCCCTACTGCTGCAGATCTTATTGCCTCCGCATTTGATGAAGCCCATGATATTCAGAATGCCATCACTCTTAGCCTTGAATCGACTCCCTGATCTCTTCTGACCCCAATGATTTCCTTGTGTTCAGTCCCTCTATTGCTTCTTCCGTATCTGTTGATGAGGAGATTACATTTTCTCCAACCGGTCAAGTCTCTAGGATCGGTCCAGTTCATGTCAGCTCTCCAACCGATTCTTCAACCGATGCCTCTACAGGTTCTCCAACTCCATCTCTTACCGGTCGCTCTATTCCCCTCTCTGCACATCTAACTGAGAAGCCTCCTACCATTCCTCTTTCTCCACCAAATCCTTCCCTTGCCATCCAAGTGTTCATTCCCCAACCGGTTCAAGCCTTAACAGTTGTTACTGCTCCTCCAACTGATCCTCCAGCTATATCGGTCAGCTCCTCAACTGGTGGCTCTTCTACCGATAGTGATGCCGATCCTTCCCCTGATGCTCCTCAACCAGTTCCTGAGGAAGAACTCAACCGACCTGTTGTAGTTCGTGATCTTTGTGAACTTTATGATGCCCTGGTTGCGAGTATGGTTAAGTCCAATCAGGAGGAGGAAGAGAAGAGGTTAGATAGAATGGAGCATGGTTATGCAAAGGACCTAGCTAACTATGTGGCCGATTTGTTTGATAAAGATGCCAAGATCACTGATCTCTCCACTCAGCTAGGTGCCTTGACCCAGTTGAACAAAGAATTGATGAACACTGCCAAGGATGCTCAAACCGATCTCAAGCTTGCAACCGAAGAAATCAAGAGGATGAATCAGAAGCTAGCCGATCAAGCCTCATTATTTAGAAAGACCAACACTGAGAGGATCAAGCTTAAAACTGAAAATGAAGTCCTCAAGAAGATGCTAGCTGACCGTGATGCTGAGAAGTCTGCTAGAAAGAAAAGGAAGAGAGATGAAAAGGAAGCCAAGAAGTCAGCCAAGAAATCTCGCACTCAACCGGCCAGTCCATCGGCTACCCCTCCTTCAGACCCCAAGGATTTGCCTCCAACCGATGATCCTGCTGCCCCAGTCTAGAATGTAACCGATGAGGAACTTGTCTTTCCATCTTTTGCTTAACCGGTTGAAGACTAATCAATGAGATTTCCTTAACCTCAAACTCTGTTGTTTTGAATAACTTGTCTTTCCTTATTTTATTTTAATTATTTTTGAATGTTCAAACTATTCTAACTATTTCATTTTGCAGGTTTACTCATTCAAAAATATTTTACTTTAACTTGTTTTAAATTTCTAAGCTTTCAATCTATCTGTAAGCTTTCTTAGGTTACATCTATGATGTTACTTGACTTAGGGAATGACATATCTAATAGATAAAATTTCAGTCATTCTTTTACTAAGTCAGGATGATGCTAACCTAGGGTGATTGGACTTAAGCAATTAGGAGGAGATTGTTAGTCAAATATATGCTTAGTTTTAGAATTGCTTAAACCCAATCACAACAAGCATTAATGTGGACCCCTAATTTTAATTAGACCCAATAGAATTTTTCTATGTATGATAGGTCCCCTTAATGCTAGTGCCAGTGTTTTTATTTCATGTAAATTTCTCAAGACCTTGAAGACTTGAAGATGTGAAGATTTGCCCCTGTGCTATTTTCTGTGAGTTACTCGGTTTGCTAACATAACCGGTTGAATTCCTAACCGCTATGTCAACCTAACCGGTTGCCTACCTAGCCGATGTAACCTTCACAGGTTGTATCCTATCCTTTGCCGGTTAAGGCTTCCTCAGCAAGCTTTCCTCAGCCTAGCCTAACCGAAGCATTTATTGATCCCAACTACCCAGCAATCCCTTTAGCTAAAGTTGGTAAAGCAAGCATGCTGAATAGACGCTGAAGTGACATTCTGCGGTGTCGAAGCTCAAAATAGATTGTCAAAATGACCGTACTCACATCCTTCCAACCACTCTACAAGGAAAATCTTCTCTCTCCTATCTCAGGCATTTAATGCAAATATCCTTCAATTCAAAGGCATGCCTGATCAAGTCATCATCGCAACCTCTTCAAAGACAACGGCTCCTTTTCAAAGTTCACTATAAATAGCTTCCCTGGAGCATTGAAGAAGGTTGGTGCATTTATGATTCTTGAGAGTGAGTTGCTCTGAACTTCCATTCTGCAAACTCCATAGTTCAAAGCATTCAATTCAAGTCCCCTTATTCACTAGACATCTCTGTAGGACTTATACAATGTGCACCTCAATCAATATTGTAGTGTTCCTTCATTAGACTACATTTGGAACACATTGATTGATTCACACACAACACCCTAGAGAAATCAGCTCAACTTGTGAGCACATCTCTAGAAAACACCAGGTCTTTATTGTAGCACGATCCGTTAGTGGTCACCTTTAGTTTGGCGGCCTTCAATCATTGGCTTGCAACTTGTAATAGAGTAGAAACCATTAATATAGTAGTGCACTTTCACAAATCCAAGTTCGACCAAACTTGGTAGAGGACGTAGTTATTTAACACTGTGAACCTCTTCAAACAATGTGTCATTCTTACGTGTGTTTGTTTATTTTTGTGTAGTTGTAAGCTGGTTGACATTCTCTCAACCGGTCACAACCTATTGACTCAACCTCTTGCTCAACTTGTTTGTCTTACTTGGAAATATAATTTGTCTTGTTTGCATAAGGATTTTTAACGTCTTTGCTTTTGAAACTCTACCTAACCGGTTGTAAACACTAGCCTAACCGTAATTCATTTGTGCAAAACTAATCTAACGGTTAGCAAGTGTGTTTCCTACAACCTTTTACAAAGACTAAGAGTTTTTAAGCAAAAAGTTTTATTCAGGCTATTCACCCCCCCCCCCCCTCTAGCCTGATTCCTACCATTCAGGACCTAACACCTTAGCATAAGGGTTCGATTTTGTTGACCACGATTAGTGGTGTTGGTGTTATCTTGAACAGGAATTTTGAACGTCGGTGGGGGCCAGTTGCTTTCCCTCACGTTGACACGTTTCCACAACCTGTACATCCTCCGAACCCGTCACCGTACTAGACTCGGTTTCTTGAGTCTTTGAACTCGAAGAAGGTGTTATAGAAAAACTCTGTATGACTCTTTGCCTTTCGACCTTCTTGGCACGAGTAATAACCTCACTCACGAGATCGGTTAGCAAATAATTCTACCTGAGTCTTAATGCCGACCCGTAGACCACTAATGAATCTTGCAACTTCTTGCGATTCTGATTCATCCAAATTCGTCCGTGCTGATTGGGCATGAAAATCGTGGGCATAATCTTCAACTGAACGAGTGCCTTGTTTAAGGTCCAAAAAGGCTTGATATGTCACTTGTTCATAGTCATCTGGCAAAAAGTGAGATCGTAATTCCCTCTTCATCCTAGCCCAAGAACGAATAGGAGCTTTATTTTTACGATGTCGCTTCTTACATAATTGTTCCCACCATGCGGATGCTCCATCACGTAGTTTATATGCTACGTAAGGCACCTTCCTATCATCTTCAACCTGCATCAAGTCGAAGAATTTCTCCACCTCCGCAAGCCAATCTGTGATGATGTTGAAATTCCAATTTCGCGGGAAAATTCGATTTTGCGTTTCTTTGAAAATCAAATAAAACCGGAAAAAGACGGAGTCGCCACGCCATTTTTGTTTTAAGGGCCAAAACTTTGAAAAATGCCCGAGATTAGAGATTTGGGTTCGGAGGTCACGTTACATGCCGGGAAGGACGTTAGTGTGCACCCGGAATGCCTCGTAAAACGAGTCTTCCAAGCTAAAAATCATTTGTGTGTGTGTGTGTGTGTTTTGGCCAAAATAAGTTGAAACTCAGAAAAGTAAAAATTGAGAATTCTTTATAAGACTTTGGACAGATCCCATGATTTTTGATGTGATTTTTGGGTTGAGTTTTGGTACTCAAAAGATTTTTGGAAGTTGAAGAACACTTCTGCCAGAATGAAAAAGGCAGTGGACACTCGATTTTGAAATGGATTTAAGGGCTTTAAAACTTCATAATCTGAGAAAACTCAGAGAATGAAAGTTGTTCCAGACACCTTAAATAAGATTTCTTAGAAATAATTTTCCATTTTGGAGAAGATTTGAGGACCCAAAACCTTCTGGAAATCTCAGATATGAGATCTGGACTCCCATAGACTGGTGATATGACCTTCAAAAGAAAATTTGAAAAAGGGAGTTTTACTCACGCAAAAAATAAAGTAAAAATATGTCTGGAAAGCTATGTATGTTGGATACAAAAAGTGTTTTGTAGTCAACACCAAATTCCAAGTTTATCTGTGTCCAAAAATTTAGACCATGGACTGGGGTCTTAGAAAATTGCTACTGGACAGCAACTTCTCAAGAAGGAAAATGTGATTTTAAAGGGGGTTTGGCATCCATGCTTGTCCCCATTTCCCTAGGTTTTTATTAGTGATCACTTGACATTTTAGTGGTGAATCAACTATATCAAACCATCCTTGGGGTACATTAGGACTAAGCACTTTATTTGCTTGGGAATGGGAATTTTATCCTTTGAAAATGAGATTTGATGTATGAAAATGAGTTTTAGGGTTTTGAAGATGTGTTTTCTTTGCAAGAAAGTAAGAACACTTTGAAAATAATGTAGATCCTTGTAGAAGATCATCCATGGAGATGAACTTCCATGGTGATCTTCTTGGATCTAGGGCAAGAAGATGAACAAACTACATTTTGTAGTTTGGAAATGCATGCATGGATGAGAGATTTAGGGTAAGAAGAGGGAGGTTATACCTATCTTCTTTGTGTTTTGGAGTTTTTGGCTTAAAAGTAAGAGTGTTTGAGGCTTGAATATGAGAGTGTTTGAGTGAGTGTGATTTTGGTTGAATAGTTGAGAAAAAGGTGACAATTCTATGGAATTCTCACTGTTTTCTCTCGATTTTCGCCAAAGTGCAGTTGAGGAAATGTGTTCTTCTCCTTTATTTTTGAGACTGGAGGCCTCAATTTATAGCCCTCTGAAAATGACAAACTCATCCGCGCGGATAGGACCTTGAGCGTGCACTGTTCATTAAATGCTGCTTTAGGCTTTGGACAAGAGGAATATTTTTCAAAAAAAAATCAAATTAACAGCCAGTTTTTGTTCCAGCAGTTTCTATTTTTGGTTTTCTTTAATTTCTTTTGCTTTTTTGATTCCTTTCCTTGGTTTATCCTTAAATAACAATGCCCATTTTACCCTTGCTTGGTTAGAAATGTTAGGAATATTGGGAATTGTTAGAAATGTTATAACTTTCGTTAATTTTCTAACGAAAATACTAACAAGCTCAAATTGGAGCACTTACAGTAGCCCCTCGGCGACGGCGCTTTCGAAGGAAGCGGGGTCGTCGATAAGAGTAAGGCTCCATATTTGGCAGGATGATCAAGTGATCGAGTGGCTGAACCTATTTAATAGGCTACCTACGTATCCTTAAGAGGAATCAAGCCGGCCGTAGTTCGGGTCTTTGACCCTGGAGATGATGGCGTTTTAGGTGCCTCGAACCGGATGAGCGAGTTCTGCAGTCGGTTGCTGGAAAGAAACTCTGCTGGGGATAAGAATGACCATTTTCGGTCGGATGGCTATCCGCTCTGCTGGGGATAGGAATGACCATTTTCGGTTGGATGGCTATCCGCTCTGCTGGGGATAGGAATGACCATTTTCGGTCGGATGGCTATCCTCTCTACTGGGGATAGAAATGACCATTTTCGGTCGGATGGCTATCCGCTCTGCTGGGGATAGGAATGACCATTTTCGGTCGGATGGCTATCCGCTCTGCTGGGGATAGGAATGACCATTTTCGGTCGGATGGCTGAACCTAATGATAGGCTACCTACGTATCCCGATTGGGAATCAAGCCGGTCGTAGTTCGGGTCTTTGACCCTAGAGATGATGGCGTTTTAGGTGCCTCGAACCTTGAAGATGGCATTTTAGGTGCCTCGAACCTTGAAAACGGCGTTTTAGGTGCCTCGAACCTTGAAGATGGCGTTTTAGGTGCCTCGAACCTTGATGATGGCGTTTTAGGTGCCTCGAACCTTGATGATGGCGTTTTAGGTGCCTCGAACCTTGATGATGGCGTTTTAGGTGCCTCGAACCTTGATGATGGCGTTTTAGGTGCCTCGAACCTTGATGTGAAATGGCCTTTCGATGGACTTTGTCTGCTGCCGAAGGAGAGGGTGACCGTTTTGGTCGAGGGGCTGGACCTAAAGATAGGCTACCTACGTATCCCTAGTGGGAATCAAGCCCTTTCGTAGTTCGAAATCTACTCGAGATTCCGTTGGCTTTTTGGGATTTCGTTAACTTTGCTGGGGATTTTGTTAGCCTTTGCTGGGGAAAAATCAGACGTATTCGTCGGGAAATCGGTCTTACGTTTCTTTGTAGGGAATAACCTTGATGAAAGATACGGAATCCCGTTATCTTTTTCGGGGAGATCGGTCTTACGTTTGACTGCCGGGGAATAATTTTGATGAAAGAAACGGGATTCCGTTATCATTTTCGGGGAAATCGGACTTGCGTTTGACTGCCGTTGATGATTTTGATGAAAGATACGGGATTCCGTTATCTTTCCCGGGGAAATCGGACTTATGTTTGACTGCCGTTGATGATTTTGATGAAAGATACGGGATCTCGTTATCTTCCTCGGGGAGATCGGACTTATGTTTTACTGCCGTTGATGATTTTGATGAAAGATACGGGATCTCGTTATCTTCCTTGGGGAGATCGGACTTACGTTTGACTGCCGTGGTAATTTTGATGAAAGATACGGATCCCGTTATCTTTCTCGGGGAGATCGGACTTACGTTTGACTGCCGTTGAATGATTTTGATGAAAGATACGGGATTCCGTTATCTTTCTCGGGGAGATCGGACTTACGTTTGACTGCCGTTGATGATTTTGATGAAAGATACGGGATCTCGTTATCTTCCTCGGGGAGATCGGACTTACGTTTGACTGTCGTTGAATGATTTTGATGAAAGATACGGGATTCCGTTATCTTTCTCGGGGAGATCGGACTTACGTTTGACTGCCGTGGTGATTTTGATGAAAGAAACGGGATTCCGTTATCTTTCTCGGAGAAATCGGACTTACGTTTGACTGCCGTGGTGATTTTGATGAAAGATACGGGATCCCGTTATCTTTCTCGGGGAGATCGGACTTACGATTGACTGCCGTTGAATGATTTTGATAAAGATACGGGATTCCGTTATCTTTCTCGGGGAGATTGGACTTACGTTTGACTGCCGTTGATGATTTTGATGAAAGATACGGGATCTCGTTATCTTCCTCGGGGAGATCGGACTTACGTTTGACTGCCGTTGAATGATTTTGATGAAAGATACGGGATTCCGTTATCTTTCTCGGGGAGATCGGACTTACGTTTGACTGCCGTGGTGATTTTGATGAAAGAAACGGGATTCCGTTATCTTTCTCGGAGAAATCGGACTTACGTTTGACTGCCGTTGGTGATTTTGATGAAAGAAACGGAATTCCGTTATCTTTCTCGGGGAAATCGGACTTACGTTTGACTGCCGTTGGTGATTTTGATGAAAGAAACGGGATTCCGTTAACTTTCTCGGGGAAATCGGTCTTACGTTTGACTGCCGTTGGTGATTTTGATGAAAGAAACGGGATTCCGTTAACTTTCTTGGGGAAATCGGTCTTATGTTTGACTGCCGTGGTGATTTTGATGAAAGAAACGGAATTCCGTTATCTTTCTCGGGGAAATCGGTCTTACGTTTTACTGCCGGGGAATGATTTTCTTGAAAGGGGGTTGACTTTGGCTAACTTTGGTTAAGTTGAGGACTAAACTGCAGAGTCCTGGATTTTTAAAGGGCAAAAGGGTCTTTTTGACCCTTACAACCCTATCCGCGCGGAGGAGGTTGAGAATCAGATTGGTCTTAATGAGGGCCAACGCCCTTCCTCTTCCCCAGTCCATTTTTTGAATTTTACGAGAGGAAAGAGAGAGAGAGTCGCAAATCCGCCATTTTTGGCTATTAAGCTCCAAAATTCTTCCATTTTTCTTCGATTTTCAAGCAATGGAACACGGGGGAGGTGCTTTTCAGGGCCAAGGACGTGGTCCGGTAGCGGAGAGGCGATTGGAGCTTGTCCGAATGAGGAGGCACTATTCTCTTTCGCAATCGATTGCGGAGAAGCCATACCCCGATGCTTGGCAACATTGTGCCACTGATCCGAGTCTCTGAACGGTATACTTCGAATCTTTTCATTCCCTTTGTCGATTTTTGCTTGAAATCGATTTTTGGGTGATTTTTTTTTTTTTTCGAAAATTATGAGGGGAAAAAAAAAATTTGTTCTTGGCTTTGAATCTTGATTTTGATGCTTTGCATGTTGTAATGAGTATATGGGTAACTCAAAATGTGCATTTTGCTTATCATTAGGTAGCCTATCATTAGGTTCAGCCATCCGACCGAAAATGGTCATTCCTATCCCCAGTAGACCGTGCTTGAACTCATCAAGAAGTTTTTAACTTGTAATGAACAAGAAATATTATCTTAGAAATTAGTCAAGACACATTTCATGAAAATTCAAATGTCTTATTGATTGGGACCCGTTTTATGAAAACTGAAATACCCTTTATTTTTATTTATTGTTTAGACCGAACCATATATGGCTGCCTACGTTCCCCTTTTACGAGAAAGACTAAGGGGCTCAGGTCTTCGTAGTTCATTCTGGTGAACTATATATTTTTTTCTTTTTTTTTCTATTCTTTTATGTGCAGCCCTGTTTTTTGCCTAGACCGCCCTTTTTGGGGTTTTCGGCCTAGTTTGGGCATTACTCTTTTTGCACTAAGATTTTTCTCTTTTTTTTATGTGCGACCACTGTCTTTTGCCTAGACCGCCCTTTTTGGGGTTTCGGCCCTAGTTTGGGTATTACTCTTTTTGCACTTTTTTTATTTTTCTTTTAGACATAGTATCTTTTGAACTTATCACCGTTGGCTGGGTGGACAAAGGAATTGCCGTCCAGTGCAAGCTTCATGGCTCCTCCCAGATAGTATCTTACGCACCACATAAGGACCGATCCAAACGGGTTCCCATTTTCCCAAGAGGGTTGTCTGCGGTAGGGGCTTCACTTTCAGCACTAAGTCACCCTCTTTGATGTCTCTGGCCTTGACCTTTTTATCAAACGCTCTGGCCATCCGCCTCTGGTAGGCTCGGGTGTGTTCCATGGCTTTTAGCCTTCTCTCATCAAGCAGGGCCAACTCATCATGCCGGCTGCGCAACCATTCTACTTCATTTACACTGTTTTCCGGGAGGACCCTTAATGACGGGATTTCCAACTCACCGGTAACACCTTTGCTTCCATCCCGTAGGTTAAGGCAAAAGGAGTTTCTCCTGTAGGTACATTACGACAGACGTTACAGCCCCGAGTGCCAAGTGCGGCTTTTCGGGCCAATCGCGACCACGGGTGGCCATTTTCCGGATGATCCGTTCGAGCGTCTTATTAGCGGCTTCCACGGCTCCATTAGTACGAGTGCATGCGGAGACGACTTGTGGCGAGTGATTCTGAATTCGACGGCAACCTATCGCGGTCCCCCTTCAATGTGCGACCCATTATCGGAAATGATCTCATTGGGCACCCCATATCTGCACATTATGTTTTCTTTGATGAATTGGGCCACTTTTCTGGAAGTGAGGGCCTTGTAGGACTTGGCCTCTACCCACTTAGTAAAGTAGTCGATGGCTACTATCACAAATTCATGTCCATTGCTTCCGGGGCTATTTTCCCTATCACGTCAATACCCCGAGTTGCAAACGGCCAAGGAGTCGTCATGCAATACAGGTCATGAGGCGGGAGATGGTTGAGGTTGGCAAATCGGCACTTGTCGCATGCTCGGACGTCTTGGACACGGTCTGTTTCCATGGAAATCCGGTAGTAACCCATTACGAGGATCACTTGCATCGGGGCTCACGGCATTCATATGAGGACCGCGGGGACCATTGTGGACTTCAATCATCAACTCTTTGGCCCTTTCTTGAGTGACGCACAAGAGGAGTGGTCCTTGGTACCGCTTCTTGTACGGGTTGCCTCCTAGAATGACATAATGGGAGGCCAACCTTTCGGGGCTTGTAAGCTCTTGGCTCGACACCTTCTTTTGGTCTACCTTCTTCGTCTCTGAAAGGCTGACTCTCCATCTTTGAGGAGCTGGTAAATTTGATTGTACCGGGGTTCCTTTATAGGCTCGGGTCCCAGTGTCTACTTCACGAGAAGGTGGGGCTTCTCTTCTACCAACTACGAAGGGTTTTATGGCTTTTCCTCGGGGATCTCTACCAATGAGGTAGAGTAGCTAAGGCATCTGCGAATCTGTTCTTTTCCCTTGGCAAGTAGTGGAAGGTCACTTCTACGAGCTGTCCGATCAACTCCTCCATATGGGCATGATACCGCTGCAGGTTAGGGTCCATGAGTCTTCCATTTGTTGGAAACCTGATTGATGATCGGGTGAGTCTCCGTAAACTTCTAGCTCCTTGACATTCCTTTCTAAGGCGGCTTCCAAACCGGCAATGCGGGCTTCGTACTCGGCAACATTGTTCGTGGCAAGGAAGTTCAACTTGAGGGCTATGGGTGTATGCTCGTCTTTCGGATCGACCGGTAGCATCCGTCTACCGTTTCCTCTTTTGTTAGCGGCTCAGTCGAAGAATAATTGCCATCGGTTTTCGAGGCTCGGCTGCAAAGATCCCTTCATGCAGGAATTGGGGTTCGGGCCCTCTGTCTTCATTCTTGGGGGAAGTTCGCCGGGTGGTCGACAACGCTTGACCCTTGATGGCCTTTACGGTCACGTAGTTGATGTCGTACTCTGCTAAGAAGAAGGACCACTTTGCTAGACGCATCGAGAGGGAAGGCTTATCAAAGATGTACTTGATGGGGTCCATTTTTGAGATCAAATTCACGGGGTGGGCTTGCATATAATGCTTCAACTTGCCGACTACCCGGACTAGTCCCGCAGGTCTTTTCACACGGCGAGTAATTGAGCTCACTTCCACTGCGGCTTTCGGTGACAAAGTAAATGGCATTCTCTACCCGAGAGTCTTTCTTTTCTGAGCAAGCATAGCCCCGCTGCCGTATCGGTGACAGTGAGATAGAGCGAAGAGGTTTACGTCTATGTGGGGGGCATAGCGGCTGGAGGATGTACCAAGTATGCCTTAATCTGGTCAAAAGCATCCTGGCATTCTTCGGTCCATTACGTGTCTACGTTCTTCTTCATGAGCTTGAAGATGGGCTCGCACATAGTGGTCAGCTGATTGTGAAACGGTGATGTCTGCGGTTTTCCCATAAAGCTCTTGACTTACATGCAGGTCAGAGGTGGCCTCATATCCATAATGGCTTTGATCTTTTGGGGGTCAACTTCAATACCTCGCTCAGTGACCATATACCCAAGCACTTTTCCCCTTGTCACTCCGAAGGTGCATTTGGCGGGGTTTAATCTCATGGAATGTTGTCTCGGCCTCTCAAAGAACTTCCGCAGGTCAACAAAGTGCTTGCCCGTCCTCGCCTTTGGAGTGGATTATCATGTCGTCTACGTAGACCTCAATCTCCTTGTGGATCATGTAGTGAAAAAGCGCGGTCGCCGCCCTTCGGTAAGTAGCCCCGGCGTTCTTAAGCCCAAATGGCATCATTTGTATAACGGTAAGTTCCCCACGGTGTGGTGAAGTACATCTTTTCTTGGTCTTCCTCGGCCATCTTGATCTGGTTGTATCCTGCAAAGCCATCAACGAAGGATTTGACTTCGTAGTTAGCGGTTGAGTCCACGGGATGTCTATGTTTGGCAAAGGGTAATCGTCCTTGGGCTTTGGCCTTGTTCGGATCTCGGAAATCCACGCGGCGGCGCACCTTCCCATTGGCCTTGGTGACGGTCACAATATTGGATAACCATGTCGGATATTCGATGACTACGATGAATCCTACCCGCGGTAGTTTCTCAATCTCTTCTTTGACTGTAGAGACCATTACGGCTTGATCTTCCTCGGTTTTACTGCTTTGCGGCTTAGCATACGGGTGCTAGAGGGATTACGTGCTCTACTATTGAGCTGTCTAGCCGGCATATCCTGTATGACCATGCAAACACGTCGACGTATTCCACTGAGCGGATCGATCGATCTGTCCCGTTCAACCCCTGGAAGAAGTTTTCGATCTGTGTCTCTTTAGGTTCCTCAACGGTACCCGAGTTCACACTTGTCAAAACCTCCTCGGCGGCTTGGGCCCGGTTTTCCTCTTTTACGAAATGCTTAAAGATTTCTTTAATGTATTGTTCATTTAGTGTGTTTGCATCTTGTTCAAATGATTCATTATTAAGCTGTTGTTAAGTTTTGAGTTAATTTATCATTTGTTAAGTTGGCAATAAGAGGATACTCGGAAAGATCTGTCATTTCATTCAAAATAAGGGGAAAGATGACATCGATTACATTTTGATAGTCCTCGGGCGTGAGGCCTTCGGATGACTCGAGGGCTGGAATTCAAAGATTCACGACTCGGCCGACTTTGGACCACTACACTACTTATTGACTCGAGGGTGTTTGACAAGGGTTGGACCGGGATCTCACTCCTTCTTGTTGTTGCCACAGGGAATAGCGATCTTGTCGGCGTTCTTGAGAAAGTTGGAGACTTCAAATTGATCAAAAACTTGCCGGAAATCATTGACGGTCGGTACCGTGGGAAGATAGTGAGGGGAGCTAGAGTAGCTTGATGCAATCTCTCGCCGAGCTCGTCCGTGACAAGCTGGGCTCATTGGCGAAGAGTACGGCTCATCTTATCAATGCACCGCCGATAACTCATTTTCTCTTTGCGATCTTGGACACCACGACCTTGTCGGTATAGCCAACGAGGAGGGTTTGCTTGGATGATCTTGATGAAGTCTTCTTGAAGGGATCTTAATTCTTCCTTGGCGCTACGTATTGATAGGCTTCGTATTACGCTTCTAGATCCGCTAAATTCGGCACTTTACGCTTCAAGAGGATCACTGTCCACGGGGTATCGAGTGGTGTGCTTTGAATGATGGGTTCCTTGGCGGGCTGTTTGGCATAACTGACATAGTAATCGAACTTGCCAGAAGGCTCCCCTAGAGTTCCGACGGTCTTGTCTCCGGCTTCATACCTCTCCTTTAATTTCTGCTGTGTAGACTTTCTCTTCTTCTTCTTTCTCGAAGGAGCGTCTTCATTAATCCATTCTTGATACTCATACTCCAGACAATCCTCACAGTCGCATACATCATACCATATGTGAGGCTTGGGCTGAACTGGGATGGCCTCTCCGACTACTTGGTCATTACCATTGTTGACTACCATGTTGGCCATTTTGACACTGAAAAGCTGGCAAAACTGAGGATTCTGGCGAGCTGTCTGAGAATTCTGCGCTAACAAGTCGCTGACCCGGTGTTCTCACCCACTTCTTTCTCGCTGCGGGAAAGGGATAGGAAAGGTTTAGACTCGGGGTAGGTGTTTAGGTTGAAGGCTCAGGCAATATGCAAATTAGAATCTTCCAGTTTACTTAAAACAGTGTCTTTTATTAATATCTATTTGGTTGGAAAAGGGGATTTGCCCTTCTTTTTCGCAACTACTCTAGATCCTGGATCAGTGGGTTCCGTCACTACGTCTATAAGCCCCTCGTATTCCACCTGTATTTCGACCTCCCAGGGTGGACAGCCCCGGGCGAGGGTCCTATAGGGCACGCGGATCCCACCGATCGAGAGTAAAGAACGCTCCTAACGGGTCTAGCGGGTCATAGGAACTTTCAACGCACGAGCGATGCGGATTATAGTCAAGGCAATATCGGGAAAGTCTCGTCTTTCTGCCTTGATAGAATTTTGGCAGAATTTCGCTTGAGCGAATGACGTTTTGACTTTCGGTAATGTCCGAGAAGATAATAGGCATGGGTCGGGCGGCAAAAGCCGGATGACACAGTGTCACATTGAACTTCGTTGCATACGCCGGGCGTGAGTCAGAATCGAAGTCAATGCCGGGTCAAGATCTTGCCAATTTTTCCTTGTCGAAATTTTGGCAGAGCTTCGCTTGAGCGAAAGATCTTTTGATTTGTTGGCAAAGACTCGGTCTTGACTCTTACGCATTCCGTGCAGGTCAAGGTCAATAGTCAATGTCGGAGTCGAGATCTCGCCAATTTTTCCTTGTCGGAATTTTGGCAGAGTTCCTCTTCCGTTATGAACTAAGGCTTGACCTTTACGAGGGTATGCAACTGGGCTATATGACACGGACTAGACCAAAAACCAACCAAAATCACGGTTTTTGAAACGTGTGACACGGACTGTGCATTGGTCGACACTGGCTGCCATGGGGAGGTTGGGATGATTCCGTGCGCGCCCGGGAGCATCGTAAGGCTGTCCGTGACTGCAGCTGGAACCACCCTCGGGTTTGAAGGACGTGCGTGCAAAGTGTACAGGATATATCAGGTGCGCGTAGTGTGCGGTCTCCTAAAAATGTTTCTTTTTGAGTTAAAACAGAGATTTTCATAATGTGTTTTAAAGGAATGATTTTCGGGACGGGGAAAATGCAGCACATAAGCACGTAAATTTTTTGGGAGCCCCAGTCAGTCATGGAGCTGAGTGGCCCCAAGCTGCTAGGACTGCCAGATTAGCCTCAATTTTTCCTGGTAGAATTGCCACTGAGGTCGCCCGGTCAGAATCCAAGGAGGATTAAGCCGTACAACTGCATGGATCAATTTTCCAGGTTCCACTCCTTTTGCATTTTTTCGGGTTGTTTCCCGTTCAAAGTATGCACAGATTCCAAGATGCAAATGATGCAATGCAAGGTAAAGAAAGCAAGCACGATTAATGAAATCAGCGACGGGAGTCTAACCCGCTCAAAGGGAAAAGCTTTCTTTTATATTTTTTTCAAAAAAAATTTTTCGAAAAGGGATACTGGTACGTGGGATTGTTAAACCACCGGTTATCCCAACTCCCACATCAGGGAGTGTACAGGAAGGGCAAGTGGTTTCCACCTATATACCGAGTATCGATTTTTTGTTTTGAAAATAAAAGCTTTTCTCCTTTGGGATATCCCCAGCAGAGTCGACAAACTGTGAATGTGTGCCCAAATTTTGTGTTTTTGTTGGATTCACGCGAGTTTGAAGACATCCGGTTTAATTTGAAAAACGGAGTCGCCACGCCATTTTGATTACCTCAAAACTTTGAAAAAAAGGTTTTATGGGTTCGGAGGTTAAGTTACCCCTTGGGAAGAACGGATTGTCGTTCACCCAAGGTGCCTTGCCGGAGCAAGTCTCCCAAGATCCCATTAATCGTGCTTGCTTGCGTGCTTTCTTGTGTGCATGTGTTTGAAAATAAGGGGAGGGAATGTCCCAAGTCGTCTTCCGGACGTATAAACCATTTATTGGTTGTCTCTCGGGATTTCTTGGATTTTATGTATTCGGGATTATGATCCCGTCCTCATCTTGGACTTGTGATCATCGCATTTTTGGACCTTGGGACTTGTGTGATCGAGAGAATGACTCTCTTTATAGTCAAAGATGAGGTTCCTTAGAAAAGGGGGATCCTTAGCCCATCAATCCTACACTTTAAGATGGTCGAGCTCATATAGATGCTTCATACTCATCTTAAGTGATAATCGGAGATATAGGGTTCAAAGGTGTCCCTTTCTAAAGAGATTATGAAACCTTTATGGAAGGAACGATGTAAAGATAGGATCTTTTACACCGGTCCGTTCCTAGGTTACTAATGGGGGAATGGGGGAATGCATGTAAAAATGACATTTTTAATGAAAAGATGACCTTTTTGGGTTGCAAAGGATGCATTTGGTTTAAAGAAATGATCTTTATTGCAAAGGATGCATAAAGACACCATTTTTATGCATATGATGCATTTTTATGAAGAAATTGGAATTCAATATGCAAAGGATGCATAAAGATTGCATTTTGAAAAGCATAGGATGCTAGTTTATGGTAAAGACATGATCTTTAAAGCAAATGATGCTTGGAAAAGGGATTTTGAATGCAAAGGATGCATTTTGATTGAAAATATTTGATTTTTATATGCAAAGGATGCATAAAGATGACATTTTTATTGGAAAATAGGGGTTTTAGGTGCAAAGGATGCACCTTTATGTATAAAGACTACATTTTTAATGGCAAATGATGCCTAATGCATGCAAAGGGGAAGGGGGAAATATAAAGATATGATCTTTAATCTACCAAGTCCCAAGCAAGATAAAAGCAATGCAATGAGCAATTATAGAGCAATTAAGATGCAAGGTTAGGGCGTGCGAGGTTACCAATGGCTTCCTTTTCTTCTTTGGATGAAGCTAGGAGGAGAGGATTGATCTTGAGCCTTCAAGGAGGAGGGAGATGACTTCTTGAGCTTCTTCTTCACCTTCTTGAACTTCCAGCTGCTCTTGGGAGGTTTCTTCACGTATATGAGTATTTGTGGGTGATTTTGTTCATGATTAAAATGGGTAGAGGAGGGCTCTATTTATAGGCAGTCTGGAAATCGCCAATGAAGCCGTGCGGCTAGGGACCTCGAGCTAATGCAGCCGTGCGGCATTATCCCTTGTGACTCAGCATTTCTAGAACCATGCAAGGTGGCAATATCTAGAAGCTTCCTCCCAATTAAGAAAAACGTGTTTCTTAATTGGGAAGGCTCCCTTTCGACCTTTAATCAATTTGGAACAGTTCCGGAATATTTCCGGAACACTAGGAAGGTCCGAGGAATTACCGGGAAACTTACCGAAATTGCCGAGAAATTTAACCGGAAGGCATGAGCCAGATTTGGGTACTTACACAGTCAAAGCGTGATCTTTCTAGCGAAGAATCACATTTATCATCAACGGACGAAACACATTGATGTGTGGTTTCACAAGATCCGGGAGTTGATTGATATGGGTGCGGTTGTGTTAGAGAAGGTTCACACCATAGAGAATGTTGCTGATATGTTGACAAAGTCGGTTACTACTGACAAGTTCAAGCATTGCTTGGATTTGCTGCACATCTCTAGCTGTTAGAGATGGGCATCTCTAGCTGTTAGAGATGGGGAGGTTCGATGTCTACACAGGATGGTTCGGGTATTGGTTCCATGTATCTTCTGTTGGGTTGGGTGAATGCTCGCCAAGGTGGAGATTGTTGTAACCCTATTATGTAAAAAGAACTAATTATTGACGGCCGAATAAGAAATCAGAAGTTCATAACCCCAAATACAATCTCTCTCTCTCTCTCTCTCTCTCTCTCTCTCTCTCTCTCTCTCTCTCTCTCTCTCTCTCTCGATTCTCAATTGCTTTTATGTGTTGTTTTGTCAATTGCTTTCACTGCGTTGCACACATGGTCAAAAGGGAGAAGAGTAAGTCAAAAAGGAGAGAAAAATGAAGTTTGATGATAAGCTGTAATATATTCAGTGGGAGTTGGTTTGTTTGATAATTTAGGGAGAGCTTCTATATTTGGTAATTTGATTGATTTATTGGCTTGAGCGTAAGATATTTATCAAATCTGTTTTGACTAAAAACTATAAATGAGGGGGAGATTGTAAGTGTGAGTTGTTTCACACGTTTTTATCGATGATGATTTCTAATTATTAGGATAGTATCTTTCTTATTTTTAATATATATTTGTTAATATTTTCTTTAGTTTATTTAGGGCCCGTTTGTTTCACCATAAAATATTTTTCGAAAAATGTTTTTCGTAAAATAACGCATTTTCCGGTGTTTGGTTGTTTTTCGGAATATATTTTCCGTAAAATAACTCGGTTTTCGGTGTTTGGTTGTTTTCCGAAAAATGGAGAAAACGTTTTCCGAAAAACATTTTACGCCCTTCCTAAGTAAAACGACTTACTGACCTTGTCCTAAGTAAAACGACTTACTGACCTTGTCCTAAGTAAAACATTTTCCGAAAAATGGTGCCCTACATGAACAACTCATATTTCACAAGTTACAACATTCTATTTCCTCATTCTAATTAAATAATAATAATAATAATAATAATAATAATAATAATAATAATAATAATAATAATAATAATAATAATAATAATAATAATAATAATAATAATAATAATAATAATAATAATAATAATAATAATAATAATAATAATAATAATAATAATAAATAATAATAATAAATAATAATAATAAATAATAATAATAAAATAATAATAATAAAATAATAATAATAATAAAATAATAATAAAATAATAATAATAATAATAATAATAAAGTAATAATAATAATAATAATAATAATAAATAATAATAAAAATAAATAATAATAATAATAATAATAATAATAATAATAATAATAATAATAAAATAATAATAATAAAATAATAATAATAATAATAATAATAAAATAATAATAATAAAAATATAAATAATAATAAATAATAATAATAATAATAATAAAATAATAATTAATAATAATAAATAATAATAACAATAATAATAATAATAAATAATAATAATAATAAAATAATAATAACAAAAATAATAATAATAATAAATAATAATAAATAATGATAATAATAATATAAAATAATAATAATAATAATAATAATAAAATAATAATAATAATCATAAGCAAAACATTTTCCTAAGTAAAACATTTTACGCCCTTCCTCAGTAAAACATTTTACAGGAAAATATTTTACAGAAAAACATTTTTCGAAAAATGTTTTACGTCGAAACAAACAGAGCCTTAATTATTATTATTTATGAACTAACATATTAATTAGTTTCTTTGTTTTAGTGTATCTTTTGATTATTTTGTAGTACTCTCACATATATTAGGATACTCTATTTTTGGAGAAAGATCAAAACAACAAAGAATCCAAGTCAATCTCTTCACATGTTTTGGAAGGAAGTATTTGTGATTTTCCTGGAGACTTACATAGTCATTATTCTAGGAAAGGGTGGAGAGGATTTGTAGGAAAAATACTCTAATATATACTCCCTCCATCCCAAAATGTTTGTCCCATTTGATTTTTTTGTTGAACTTTGACTACAAATTTATGAGAAATTAATCATGTTCATGAAATTCTAAAAGATGTTGTTGATAATATTATTAATGGTGAATCAATAGAAATTTTTAGAATTTCATAAACATAATTAAATTGTCATATATTTGTGGTCAAAGTTCAACAAAAAAGTCAAATGAGACAAACATTTTGGGACAGAGGGAGTACATGAATTTGGAAGGAAGATCTTTACATGATTTAGAACTTCTTTTTTTCCTTCAAGACAAAGGATCTACACGGCTTATGAAAGGAGTAGTCCGCATCATTTGTCAAATATGCATTCATGCGATTCCTTAGTGTTTAATTGTTTCGTTTCTTCTCTTGTTTCTTTTACTTTATCACCAGAGCATTAAATCGTTTATTAAAAAGAAGTTTTTGTTGTTTAAAGCAAGTTGATGTAGATAATTGGTAAACATTGTGTTTTATTTTGTGTTTTATATTTATTATTCTGCTGCAAATCTGTTCGTATAGTATTTGTTGTTATCACATCAGAACTAGCAGAACTAGCAGCAGTACTTTGTTTATCTTTACGACTGTCCTATCTACTCAATTATTTCATACGTGTTTTCAAGAAATATACTCCCTCCGTCTTACGTGATTGCAAACTAACTTTTTGGGTGTGAAAATTAAGAAAAAGTGATGTAAGAAAGAGAAAAAGTTAAATGTTGTGAGTATGAAAAATTAAATAGGAGAGAGAATGAATGGGAGGAATAGTGAGGAGAGAGAATATTGTGAGTGTAAAAGTGAAGTATGAGAGAGAATGAGTGGGTGGAATAGTGAATATTCTTTGCCATTTTGGAAAGTTTGCATTCACGTGGGACGGATCAAAATAGAAATAAGTTTGCATTCACGTGAGACGGAGGGAGTATATAGGAGCTATTAGTGAAATTTATATTTGTGCACAACAAATCTATAGCATAAATAAGAATTGTCCATCTCACCATGTAAACAGTACTATGAATAGTATCAACTGCCAAATTTTTCATTTTGCCTTCACTAAATTGTTCCTTTTTCATTTTGTGTCCTCGAACACGAGCTTTTACTAGTATTTTATATTTCGTAATTAAATTTTATATTTACTTTTAAAATATAAACATCAAAGATCCTCATGTGAATTCACGAAAAAGTTCTACGGCTGGTCACGGATCACAATCACATATCTAATCATTTTCTCTATTACAAAATTTGTCTTATTACTTTTGTTTTAATTATTAACTCAATTTCAATTTGAATTTTTTATAAAATTTATAGACATACCTAAATTTTATTGATATTGAGCATTAGTAACATGTAGGGATGGTAAAAATTCGAACCCGTCCCGAACTTGCATTGACATGCCACTAATGGAATGGGTTTGGGAAGCTTTTTTTAAAATCAGTTTGGAATTTCCTCGAACCCATCCCGTTTAACCCACCCCGCATAATATAATTTTCTTAATATTAATATAATTATATAAAACGTATATATATATTTATATATTTGATGATGAAATGTAACCTTTTAATTTAATACAATATTATAGGATTTTTAATGTTGGGAAAGACAAAAATGAAAAAAAAGAAGCTTTGTATAATAAAATAGTGAGATTTTTAAAAATATTATAGAGCAAACGGGAACAGGGTCGAGGCGGAACGGATTTTGGTTTATCCGGGGTGGGGCAGGTTTTGAAGTTTTTTGTAGGAGCAAGATTGGAAAATGTCAAATCCTCCCCGTTGTCAGTAACACGTTACTGTTATATCATCTGTTTGATTTCCTGCTATATGTGACAAAGAAAAATTAATCTAGGGTTGTCCATATAGTGATCACGAACACCTTATCAAGGTATTCTTTGAACCCATGGCACCACTTAAGTTAATTACAGTACTTCTTAAAATTAAGATAAATATGACCGTTTTAATTGATCCACTAATAATTTTATTAGTAAAAATGGACATTTTAACTCGTATGATGAGCTAAAAATGTCCCAATTAATACTCCCTCTGTTCCTAAATGTTTGTCTCATTTTCCTTTTTTTTTTTGTCCTAAAAAAAAGTTAGTCTCATTTCCAAAATTAAAGCTTCAAAATCACTAAATTTTCAAAACTTGTAACATTTAGGGACGGAGTATTACAAAATGGCGGTGTATATTATCAATAATTTTCAAAGCGTTCGTAAAAATAACCAAAATTAAAGCTTCAAAATCACTAAATTAAAATGTTTGAAAAGTCAAATCGGACAAACATCTAGAAACGGAGGGAGTATTAAATTTGGTCCGTTCATTAAAACTATCAGATTTATCCAATAAAAAATATGATAGTATTAATTTTAGAAAATTTTCTTATTGTGTGGAATAGATTTTTTTCTCAAATAATTCATTTTAAAAAAACATTTTCCAAAATAACAACCCTTCCAAACTATTTATCAAAATGACTATTTTTTAAAAATCGCTACTAGATGTGACGAGTTTATATTTTTCTCACTTAAACTCACTCCCAATTAAACGTGGCCAATTTATTAAACGGATCGGCTAATCGGCCTGTTTGAAACCGGTCAAAACCGGTCAACACGATTAACCGGGGCCGGTAAAACTGAAACCGTTTTTAGCAAGGTTCGGTCACGGTTTGGTTATGTGGGAAACCGGTAAACCGCCGGATAAAATCGACGGTTAACCGCTGGTTTAACCGGCATTTACACTTTGAATTTAACGGTCATATGACCGTTGGGCTGGCTGGGCGTTGAGCTGACTGGGCTGGGGCCGTTGACTGAGCTGGTGACCATTGGCTGAGCTGGTGACCATTGGCTGCTTCCTCCGAGGCCCAACGGCTACTTTTCCTTCCTACTTTCCAGCGCCTTGAGTCAGCCTGTCCCCCCTCCTTTCCACTAACGGTCCTAACGAATCTAACAAAAAAAACATTTTGACTAATTAAAACTAACTATAAATATCACCTCCCTCCTCCCATTTTATTTTCACATTATTTCTCTCTACTCTTTCTCTTCTACTCTCAAATATTCACATATACTCTCACTCTCATCCAATTTTCAGTTAAATATTGTCCCATTTTCAGTTAGTTTTCTAACGAAATTAATATTTTTCTTCATTTTCATCCATTTTTAAGCTCCGTTTCGTTTCCAAACTTTATTTTATCTTACACAAATGGCTGGAAATTAAAGAAGAAGCCATTGAGGCAAGTCAATTGTTGGTTCTTCCTCCCCCAACGATGATTTTGATCATCAAAATTCAAATATTCAACAAAATGAGGAAGAAGAACAAGTTGAAATTGAAAGTGATAATGCTAGGAGTGGTAGGGGCAGCCGAGCTACTAGGGGAGGTGGTCGTGGTCGGGGTCGGGGACAACGACAACCTCCTAGAGAAAGAGAGTCGCAATCTGATATCTTCGCCATCCATTTCACCAAAAGAAAAATTAATATCGATGATGATTATAATCTTCGAGCATTTTGCAACTATTGTACCACGTCTTACTCATTCAAAAGAGGCGGAGGGCATGGGATGCTCAGCGGGCATACGACGTCAAAACATCCCGAGAAACTTGGCATTTCCGCTACGCAAACTCAATTACAATATCAATAACGTAGTTCGGGTTCGGGTGCACAAGGTTCGTCTTCCCCTTCTTTCGTCCTTTTTAAATTTGATAAGTGGGTTTATAGGGATGAACTAGCCAAATTTATTTGCGTTAAAGGCCTTCCTTTTAATTTTGCGGATTGTGATTTTTATGAAAATTTTGCTCGCCTTTCTATAAATTCCGCCACCACGAGAGTACCACGTACGAATCTCGTACGTGATATTACTAGAGTGGTGAAAAAATATAAAAAATATTTTGAAATTGTCTATGGCTAAGAACTTATGAGACGAAACTCACAAGGTGAGATAAAACTCACAGGTGTTGTTCTTAGTGTTGATGACACTAACAACAACACATTCACCAATTCTAGAAAAAGCACAAATCAATAGAAATAAATATAATTTGCAGCGGAAGAATTAAAGCAATACACAAGAATATAATTTTTATCAAGTTATATAAATATATAACTTGATGGGTGCCTAAAAGGCAAGACCTTTCTATTAATAATATGAATTCAATACAAGGTCGAGGTTGTTCCTTAATGATAAACGAACCCTGATATAAGGAACAACATACACGAATTCTCTCAGTAAATAAACACTCAAAAACCTCACAAAAATATAAAAATCTATATGAAATATTCGAGTGTTGGACAAAGTGTTGCCGACACCGAATGGCAACACTTGAGAGCGTAATTCTACTTTTCTTGTGCAGATTTGCGTTTCGAATTGGATGATCTTCAATGAAGATCCACCGCACTATTTATAGGCCACAAAGTCTTGGAGCCTACTCAAATGATCGCCTAATGACCTTGAGTTTGTTTCCTCATTTTATGCCTTCTCGCCTTCATTGTAGGAGACCTAGTCTTCTCTTGCTTCTCTTGCTTGTACCTCTTAGCTTTGGTTGCCTTGTACTCGACTTGTTCTCCCCGTAATAGCCGAATAAAATATCTCTTTGCTTGGTCATAAATTAAACAAATAAACACATGTTTATTTGTTAATTCCTCCTCTTCGTAATTCTCGCCCGGGCATATTCTCGTTGTCGATTTCAAGCTCATTTTAAGGTGACTAACTACTGTTATATAAACATTAATTTACCCATTAATATTTGTGAAAAATACAAGAACTAACTCAAGTCGCCAATTCCAAATGGCAACACTTTTGGCAACACCAGTGGCAACACCGGTTTGCAACACTGGGATGACATTCATGACAACACATGATCTAACATTAACAATCTCCCCCATAGTTACTGATTTCTTCACAAAATACCAATGTGATGATCTTTTTAAAAACAGTTAGTCAAACTTAACTAAAACCGAAAATGCCACGAGATTTTAATAGCGGCAACATAAACCTTCGTGCAATGTTTTGAAATATTTTTCAATCCAAAACATCAACCATTAAGCAAATGAAGTATCAAAATCTTTACAAAAAAATCTCCCCTTAATACGAAATTAATAACTAACCAAAATAATTATTAAAATCTTAAACCAACCATTCCACCATTCAACAAAAAACATCCATCCAAGTTTGAAGAAAATTCCAAATAAAACAAAGAAAAAAATAAACGTAAATAAAATTTGTTTAAGCATTACAAACCAAAATAAAACAAATAAAATTGTTTTTGTTCCAAACCACTAAAATCAACCACCATTCAAACCAACCATCTTTAAACCGCATTTCCAGCTCCTTCACCTCCCTCCGCTGTCCCACTTGGCCCAAAGACCATTTCCACCTCCATCATCATCATCACGCCTTGGTGGCTTATCTCCCCTATTTTGGAAGAAATCAAATCCACCATTTTCATCATGTCGGTGCGCATGTCCAACCACCCCGAATTATCGAGTCAATGTGCTTGACCCGACTATTGAAAAAATTAAGTACCATAGCAAAGCATCAACCATTACAGAGCAAGTTGCCGAAGTGTTGCCGCGCCTGTGGGCGACACTTGGGGCGACACCGGTAGCAGGGCGTAAACCTGGAGGAGCATTTGTAACCAAAACCCAAGGTAAATCCCTGTGCCTATCACCTTCAAGCAAAGTGCTTGGTAATTCGATAATACACAGTCTTTCGAAAGATTATCACCATTCCAAGGCTTAAGGTTTTGGTACATTAGGACTTGGAAAATAAGGGAAGGAAAAATGAAGGAGGAGGTCTTTTTCTTCTTAGCCCATGCAGCAAGGTGAGCAAATACAAGTCTCCCAAAGTTAACTCTTTGTTTCTTGCCTAGTTTGTACAACAAATTAGCTTGCTCAAAAGTGACCGTGTTCTCGTTTGCCGTAGGAAGCCAATTTGTTATACAAATCTTGTGGAGCACGCTAAACAAAGAAGTGAGATGGGTAGACCTAAAGTGATCGTGACCAAATGGTGATTCTCCCTCCGCTTAAAAAGGTGGCTAAGGCATTAGGATCATATTCCAAACTCTCATCTTCGACATTAGGGAGGCCGAATGCCTTGTTGATGATCAAGGGATTAAAATCATAGATATTGCCCCTAACAAAAATCTTTCCATAATGAGGGGTATTCCTATCATCAATATTATCCCTAAGATGAGCATAGAAATTCCTAACCACACTTTCAATGTACGATGACACTCTAGTCACCGTAGGCAAAAACATCCTATCCTCCAAAACCGATACACACCTAACTCCTTGAATTGAGTCACATACATATTCTTTTCATTCAGAATTTTCTTCTCGTAATCTTCAACAAACTTATCTAAATTTGTTTCACCATAAAATTCATCCGAAAGAAAAGGACGTTCATAAAATCCAAAGGACTCATAATCCGACTTTGTATCCCGAGAGGGATTAGGAGAGTGTACCTCGTGCCAGGAAATAGGAGAATACGAAGGAGAACTCGATTGTGCTTTGGTCTTGGCAAAGGTGTTGCTTCAGTGTTGCCATTTCATCGGCAACACTTGGGGCGACACCACCAGAAATTTTCTGTTTCTTCTTCAACTTGACTGAGCTTCAAGAAGGTTTCTTCATCTTCCATCCAAGCTTCTTCATCCTCATCGAAGATGATGAGGGCTCCTTTGTCTCTTTAAAAGCCGGGTCCGAACCTTCCCTGACGAAATGTTGAGAGACGAGCTTGAAGAATCCTCCACATTCACAGGATCATCAGCTGTATTAGATGGTATCTTCGACCTGAACAGAGTTTTGATCCTCTCCGATTGTCTACGCACTCCACCCCTAAAAGACGAAGAGGCATCAACCGCCTTTCTCTTCTTGGTCTTCTTTTGAGGGGCGAAGGTGAGCTCTATGGAGGGGGTAGCTTCTGGAAGATTAATAGGAATGGGAATTTTGGAAGGATCATAGACAACAATGTCTAATGAGGGTGAGGTTGAGGGTGTGGCCGAAAGTGTCGCAGGGGATATCTCCATTGGAACGGCGACATTTGAGGCAACACTAGAGGGAGCTAGAGGCGAAATTTCCATGGGTGATGAAATTTGGGGTGAATTTTTGGTGCTTGCCATGGAAGATTGAAGAAGAACGAGGAAGACGAAGAACAGGGCAAGGGTTTCGGTTTAACGCCTAGAGAGAGAGAGAACAACGAGAAGAGAGAGAGTGAGGGTTTAGAGAGGTTTTAATGAGTGAATAGTGGTAGGATTTAATTGTTTTGACAATGTCAAATTAATTAAATCTCCACTTATCTCTCAAAAATCCCAACAAACTCAAGTTGATAAACCGCCATTTTAAAAAAACATTTTTTTTTTAAATTTTTTTTTTTTAATTTTTATAATTTTTATAATTTTTAATAATAACTAAACATAATTTTAGTAATATCCATAAAATTGTGTTTTTCAAAATTCAAGGAGATGAATTTTAAAAAATAGATATTACAAAATTACACTTAGATTGACAAAAATAATAATTTTTGCTAAAAACCTTTTAAATTTCTCAAACTCTAAATATAAGAAAATAGACTTTTGGAAATTTAAAATTTAATTAACAAAAACAAAAACAAGAAAATAAAAATTAATGTAGCATCTACTAATGTGTTACTAGCAATGTTGCGTGACACACAAGGCAACATTTTTAAATAAAATCCCCTTGATATTTTTTAACATATATAACTATACTTTCTTAGGCAATTTTTAAGCACACTTTACACTTTATTTATTTACAAGGAAGCATCGTAGTAGCGAGCTCCGTGCCCCGAGTTTTTTATTAAAGTGTAAAGCTACAATTAGTAAGTTTTATACCTTTCAAGTAGGGTACACTGTAGTAGCGAGCTCCATGTCCCTAATACTTAGTATAAAACACTACATTATATTCCCTTTGGGAATTTTCACAAGCTTTGCCCTTTTTTTAAAAAAAATATCAACAACAATATGAGTGACTTTGTCACTTTTTAGCACAAAGGGGTATTTTATAAAAAAAATGTTAACCTTAAGAATGTACACATACTAGAACAAAAAGGTCAGTAAATGCCCCCCATTTGGGATTAAACTAGCTATAATTTTTTTTTTTTATTTTTTTTTTTTTAAAGATAATATACAACTTCATACAAAGTGTTGCCGATTGTTGGTAACACCGACTAACACTAACCGTATTTATAGAAAACATAGACCAAGAGATTTTTTCAAACTTGAAAATCTCTCATGGTCCAAGGCTTTGGTCAAAATATCAGCAAGTTGATGTTTTGTATCAATATGCTCTATTTGGATCAATTCCTTTTCTACTAAATCTCTTAAAAAATGATGGCGGATATCAATGTGCTTAGTGCGTGAGTGTTGTACAGGATTTTTGGAAATATTTATAGCACTCAAATTGTCACAATACATGGTCAAGATATTACTATCAAGACCATAGTCATCAAGCATGTGTTTTAACCATATTAGTTGTGAACAACAACTCCTCGTCGCCACATATTCGTATTCAAGCCGAGAGAGAAACACAGCTTTGCTTGCGACTATACCATGACACTAGATTATTACCCAAGAAAAACAACCCCCACTAGTACTCTTTCGTCATCTATATCCCCGCCCAATCGTAGTCACTAAAACCAACTAAGTTGGTATTAGTGTCTTTGGTGAACCAGATTCCCAATTCACTTGTCCCGCACACATACTTGATGATTTTCTTGACAAAGCATTTAGGTGAGAAATTTTAGGAGCAAGATTGATATCTAGCACAAACACCTACGCCGAACATTATATCGGGACGACCGGGGTAAGATAAAGAAGACTACCTATCATGGATCTATACAGTAGTTGGGTCAACATCCTCCCCGCCCGATCTTTGGTTACCTTAAGAGATGATCCCATAGGTATTTTAGAGCTCTTGGCACTCTCCAATCCAAATCTTTTCACCAGACTCTTAGCATACTTGCTCTGAGTGATGAAGACTCCATCATTCGATTGTTTCACTGCAATCCTAGGAAATAATTAAGTTCTCCTATCATGCTCATCTCAAATGTAGATGTCATATCTTCCACAAAATTTTGTAAACATGTTTTAGATGTGGAACCATAAACTATGTCATCAACATAGATTTGAGCAATGACAAGCTCTTTATTTTCCCTAAGAATAAATAATGTCCTATCGGCTTCTCCTCTAACAAATCCATATTCAAGAAGGAAGCTTGTTAGACGCCCATACCATGCACGAGGAGCTTGTTTTAAGCCATATAAGGCCTTATCAAGTCTCGTATACATGGTCTCGGGTGGAATGGATCTTCAAACCCTTTGGGTTGCTCAACATAGATCTCTTTATCTAAGTACCCATTCAAGAAAGCCGCTTTGACATCCATTTGGTGCAATGTGATTTTGAGATAACAGCTATAGCAAGAAGAAGTCTTATTGACTCAATTCTAGCCACAGTGCAAAGGTCTCGTCAAAGTCGATTCCTTCCACTTGTGTATAGCCTTGAGCCACAAGACGAGCTTTATTACGAACAATATTACCCAATTCATCGATTTGTTTTTGTAAATCCATTTAGTTCCAATAATGTTAGTATTTAAAGGACGTGGAACTAAACACCAAACCTCGTTACGGGTAAATTGTTCAAGCTCTTCTTGCATAGCTTGAATCCAGAATTTATCATTTAAGGCCTCAATCACATTTTTTGGTTCAACAGAGGAAACGAAACAGGAGTGTTTTACCCGAGAGTATGTGGAGGACATACACACATATCTAACCATATCTCTGTAATCAACCGGCTCCTTGTTCCTTGTTCTAACCCCTTCATTAACATCACCAATTACTTGAGTAATGGGATGATAATTTCTAATTCGAGCCGGGGGATCTCTCCCGCCTTGATGGTACACCAATCCATCTTCTCCTTCTCGAGTCACCGCTCTCGAATTTCCAGCCACTGTTCGTTCTCCCGTGTTGCCTCAGTGTTGCCATTTCAGGGGCGACACTTGGAGCAACACTTGAATCTCGTGGCCGCAATGGCCGAATCCACTGCTCCACCCTTTGTTCGACTTCTTCTAGTAAAGTCGAGGTATATCATCACCGGTTCTCTGTGGCACTCAAGTAATCGTTAAATTCAATATTTACCGATTCTTGAATTACTTTTAACCTCAAATTATAGACACGATAAGCATGACTGTTTTGAGAGTAGCCAAGAAAGATGGCTTTGTCACTCTTAGAATCAAGTTTTCCTAAGTATTCCCGGTCATTTAAAATGTAACACAAACACCCAAACACATGAAAATAGTGAACCGTAGGTTTCTTTCCATTTAAAATCTCATAGGGTGTCATAGTTGTACCGGGTCTTAAGAAAACTCTATTTGTAGTGTGACAAGCCGTGTTTAATGCTTCGGCCCAAAAACCTTTAGAAATATTTCTAGCAATTAGCATAACACGAGCCATTTCCATTAAAGTCCTATTTTTCCTTTCAAAGAACACCATTTTGTTGTGGTGTTTTGGGTGCCGAAAACTCATGGTGTATCCCCTTTTACTACAAAAAGTAGAAAAGGAGATGTTTTCAAATTCTCTACCATGATCTGATCTTATTCGAAAAATAGGAGAACAAAACATGTTTTTGATTTTAGAGGCTAAGTGAGTAAATTTATCAAAAGTTTCGATTTTTCTCTTAAGAAATACACCCATGTAAACCTAGAAAAATCATCAACTATTACATAAACATTCTTCTTACCTCCCAAGCTTTCTACCTCAATAGGACCCATCAAGTCCATATGTAGAAGGCGAAAACAATGTGTTGTTCCCGAGTGTTGCTCATTGTGTTGTTCAACACCGTGAGCAACACGAGTTTGCTTACCCTTTTGACAGCCACCACACATCACGGTGTTTTTGAGGTCTAGTTTAGGAACACCTTTGACGGCATTATGTTTGATAATCTTCTCAAGATTCCTATAATGAGAATGACCTAACTTTTGATGCCATAACCTAATATCATCAAGTTTTGTCAAATTGTACACCGATTTATTACCAACCAGATAGCAATTATCACTTGATCTTATTCGGGTCATGACACAAAAGTTAGTGTTATCAAACACTTCAGGTATTTTTATTGAATTTTACCTCCAAATTGTCATCACATAGTTGGCTAATGCTAATTAAATTAGCAAGTAAACCATCTACGTGCAAGACATTTTTCAAAGGAGGAAAACCAACAATATCCAAAGTGTTCCTTTACCAACTATTTCACTCTTGCCTCCACCACCATAAGTCACCGAGCCTCCTTGAATAGGTTGGTATCTGTTAGGAATGATTTTGTACCGGTCATATGACGTGAACAACCACTATCAAAGTACCAAGTTCTGCAATGTTAGTCCTTAAGGCCGTATAAACAACATAGCATTTCGCTTTTCCTTGGGTAACCAACCCTTTTTTGAAAATCTGGATTTACGTTCACCAGTGTTGCCATAAGTGTTGCCACGAGAAACCGGCGACACTTGAGACGACACTCAAGGCTGGACATTTTCTTTTGTAGGAAAATGCAATCCGGTTTTAAATGTCCGGCTTTGTGACGGTATCCACACTCATTGGATTGATCGAGGAATCACTAGAAGTGCTACCCTTTTCCTTGACACGCTCTTTTACAAAACAATTTTTAGTTTCAACATCAAACAAGGAAGAGGTAATACTTTCAAGTGATTCTTGGAACCCAAGACCGACTTTCGAGGCTTACTCAATTTGAGTATTTCATCCAATTTGGATGAACTCGTGTTGAGTTTTTTGAAGGTGGATTCGGCTAGGTTGAGTTTGGCCTTGATTTTATCAAGATCCAAGTCTCTCCTACAGAGTTGAGCTTCTAGCCGAGTCAAGGAGTTCTTAAGATCCTGATTTTCCTTTTTCAAGAAAACCACCATCTTATTCTCCTTTTTCCATTCCACGAGGAGAGATTTATAGAGGTTTTTTAATTCACAAATAAGTTCATCTTTATCAAGATCATCCTCTATAATCTCTTCGAATTTAAATCGGTTGAACCATGCAAATTAAGATCATTTAAAGAATCATACCTGCGAGTGTTGTGCCAAGTGTTGCCAATTCTGGACGACACTTGGGGCAACACTTCTGAAGAAGTCACCAATGTTGTGTCAAGTGTTGTCAAATCTGTAATGACACTTGCAGTAACACTCTCAGTCGAAGGTAGCTCCTCTACCGTGGCCATCATGACTACTTGCTCCGTCTGTTCTTCTTTCTCCGTTCCTTCCTCCTCTCCATCACTAAGAGATACCCACAAGTTTTGCCCGCCTTTCTCAAGGTGTTAGCACATTCATTGGCATAGTGACCCCAACCGGAACAAGCATGACATTGAATAGATTCAATGTACTTGGGATCGGACCGGATCTTTTCCGAGGATGCACGCCTTGGTGGGATATCCTTTTGATTTGGAGGAGGACTTCTCCTTGGCACAAAACTAGAGGTTTTGGCCGTTTGGTCCTTAGCCTTTACCTGCACTTTGTTGAATTTTCTAACCATAGAATTATATCTCCTTGCAAGTAAAGCTACACTAGTATTTTCATCTAACTCCTCGAAGACTTCATCTTCATCGTCCACACATGTGTCCGAAGATTCGACTTTTAAGGCAATATTCTTGCCTTTAGAAGCCTCCGTTTGTTCATTGAGATTCAACTCAAAGTTTTTCAAAATACTCATTAAGGAGTTGATGTCCATTGTTGAAAGATTATGGGCCTCTTCAATAGCTGAAACTTTAATATTAAAACGTTCGGGAAGAGTACGAATAGCTTTTGAAACAAGTTGTTTATTTGTAAAAGGCTCCCCTAATACTTGACAAGCATTTGAAATATCAATCAACTTTTCAAAATAAGACGAGATGTCTTCGTTTTCACCCATTCTTAATCTTTCAAATCTACTAGTGAGACCTCTAAGCTTTGTTTCTCGGACACTGCCATCTCCTTCACAAAATCTTTGTAAAGTATCCCAAGCATCTTTTGCGAGGGACTATTTTGAATGAGTTTGAACATATGCATGTCAACCCATTCATAGATGGCATTCAGTGCCTTTTCATTGAAACTAGCAAGATTATTCTCTTCAATTGTCCACTCGAATTCGGGTTTGACTTGTACGTCACCATCGTCATTCGGAGGAAGCATTGGAACAGAATAACCATTTAAAATAGATCGCCAAGCCCGAAGATCAATTGATTTGATATGCGAGCGTAGGCGAATCTTCCAATAAGCATAATTAGATCCGTCTAAAACCGGTAATCTCTTTTGATTAGGGTTTGCGGGATCATAAGCCATGACAAAAGGATCTAAACACTTAGTATATCAAGTGCTAGGCTCACGATACCAATTGAAATTGTCTATGGCTAAGAACTTATGAGACGAAACTCACAAGGTGAGATAAAACTCACGGGTGTTGTTCTTAGTGTTGATGACACTAACAACAACACATTCACCAATTCTAGAAAAAGCACAAATCAATAGAAATAAATATAATTTGCAGCGGAAGAATTAAAGCAATACACAAGAATATAATTTTTATCAAGTTATATAAATATATAACTTGATGGGTGCCTAAAAGGCAAGACCTTTCTATTAATAATATGAATTCAATACAAGGTCGAGGTTGTTCCTTAATGATAAACGAACCACGATATAAGGAACAACATACACGAATTCTCTCGGTAAATAAACACTCAAAAACCTCACAAAAATATAAAAATCTATATGAAATATTCGAGTGTTGGACAAAGTGTTGCCGACACTTGAATGGCAACACTTGAGAGCAGAATTCTACTTTTCTTGTGCAGATTTGCGTTTTCTGAATTGGATGATCTTCAATGAAGATCCACTGCACTATTTATAGGCCACAAAGTCTTGGAGCCTACTCAAATGATCAGCTAACAGCCTTGAGTTTGTTTCCTCATTTTATGCCTTCTCGCCTTCATTGTAGGAGACCTAGTCTTCTCTTGCTTCTCTTGCTTGTACCTCTTAGCTTTGGTTGCCTTGTACTCTGACTTGTTCTCCCCCAGAATAGCTGAATAAAATATCTCTTTGCTTGGTCATAAATTAAACAAATAAACACATGTTTATTTGTTAATTCCTCCTCTTCGTAATTCTCGCCTGGGCATATTCTGTTGCTGATTTCAAGCTCATTTTAAGGTGACTAACTACTGTTATATAAACATTAATTTACCCATTAATATTTGTGAAAAATACAGTAACTAACTCAGTGTCGCCAATTCCAAATGGCAACACTTTTGGCAACACCAGTGGCAACACTGGTTTGCAACACTTGGGATGACATTCATGACAACACATGATCTAACATTAACATATTTAATTGGTGTTTTATCAAATTTAGAAAATAAAGTTTCAATTTGTGCCGATGGTTGGAGTGATCATTGACAAAGAAATACTTATTTGGGCGTTACTTGCCATTGAATAGATAATTCATGGAAATTCCAAAAAAGATTAATTGCTTACAAAGATTTTGAGCCACCGCATTCCGCGGAAAATATTTGTGCGAAATTGCTTGAGATTTTTCTTGAGTATGGTATTTTAAATAAAATATTTACTATTTCATTTGACAACGCAAGTGCTAATACGGCTAGTTTACTCGATTTAATTACCGTTTGTCAACCCTCACTAGGGGGTAAGTTTTTTCATATTAGATGTTTATGTCATATGATTAATTTATGTGTTAGAGATGGTTTAGATGCATTAGAAACTTATGTTAAGCCAATTAGACGATGTCTTCAATTTATTTCTAAAAAAAATTCTAATACAAAAAAATGGATAAGATTTTTAAGAAGTAAAAGTGTGTCGCACAAATATTTTACTCACGATGTTCCAACTAGGTGAAATTCCACCTACAAAATGTTAACCGATGGTTTTGCTTATAAAGATTTTCTAATGCAATTTTTTATGTCAATTGGCTATCATGAACCTCTATTTACTTATTATTGGAATGCATGCATTAATTTATGTTAATTGTTAAAGATTTTTAATACCGCTACTTTGGCTTTTTCGAAAGTTTATTATCCAACTTCCGTTTTGATGCTAGAGCATTGTGTTACAATTGTTACTATTTTTGACAATTTAAAAGAATGTCATATTTTTAAAAAAATGCATTTTTAACATGATACAAAAGTGGCTTAAATATTTTGACACTATTTCGTCTCTTTTCTTGGTTGCAAAGTTATTAGATTCCCGAGTTAAATTAGATGATTTAGAGTGCATTGTAGATTATTATTATATGAAGTTATATTGTGAGGACCCCGACCCGGAACCTACACGTGTCCCAAGCTGGAGCGTCCTCAAACTAACCCAAATATCAAAAACTTTTAAAATCTTTATTTAAAACTTTCAAAATAAATATAAGTATTATAACCATTTTCAAAATAAGTCTACACCTTTTCACAACGGAGAAATAGTTGACTAACTTAGAAAGTACGAAACTGTTAGTTACAAAAAGACATCGGTTATAACAATGAATGAAGATTAAATAATACAATTCCCATAAATGATTTATACTAAAGTACATTTTCTATACCAATCAAATCAACCCGACAATCCCCAAAATATAACCTCCAAACTCCTTACCGCCCTTACTTGGCCGGTCCTTTGTCTCGGAATCTAAAGCAGTAAGGGAGAGGGGTGAGAATAAATCTCAGCAAGCTATTATGAACGCAGCAATATGCCATATAAGATGCAACACATAACAAGTTGCACATAACACGTTGGGAAAGCCGTAAACACCTTACATTACCTTGGTTTACCTTTTCCCGTCTCGAACGATAGTCGTACAACATTGGGTATAATAATACTCCAATCTTACGGTGGCTGCTTAAGCAATACTCACGTCTTATAAGACCCGTTTTTCAGGGAACCAAATAAGACGAGCAACTACTGTAAGGCTTTTGGCTCACTACAGATGCTATACCCCAAACTGTGGCCACGAAGGGGACGGTCACGAGGTATAACATAATCCGATCACATTAGGTCACACTTCCATAATTGATCGTATTATGTTATACCCCAATGTCAGTGACTCACACATAATCAAGCACATAATAGATACTTGAATAAATCCACAAAGGGGATAAACAACATAGCAACATGGTAAAATATACTCATGCTCAACCAACATCATAGTGCAACGTTTCTTTAATACACTATGCATAAATAAGCAATATAGCCACATGGTAAAATATACTCATGTTCAACAATAATCAGAGTGCAGCATTTATGTAATACACTAAGCATAATCCAATCCATGAATAGGTGCTCGAGTAAGATAATGAGATATCAACAACCTATCTTACTTAGTCATTATACGACAATATATGATCTCTATAAGGGTCCAAGTTATCTCTACCAGTTTGGTGTCACCTTTAACAAACTGTCAAATGATTTCTAAGTCGAAGGTAGAGTGCTTCCATATTTCCATTTAAACCCAATTAAGGTACCATTAAGTAACACAATTGCTCTAAGTATAACTTAGGTTAAAATGATTAATTCATATCCGAAAAGGTTAGGTTCCAAACTTTATATTGGTTAAGGATCATGCTAGGAGGTTACTAATGAAAATTCAGCGAAATAGGGAGCTAGGCCAATTCTGCCAACCTGGGCGACCGCCCATAACCTCTTGGGCGACCGCCCAAGAGGGTTTTCTAAGCATCCTAATTTCTGTCATGATGGGCGGTCGCTCATCACCACTTGGGCGACCGCCCAAGACCCCAGTCCGGCCAACTCCAATTCCAAACCCTTGTTTACTTAGGTTCTTCTTTCCCTTTTTACATCTTCTTAACTTTCATAATCTCCCTCAAGAATTTCCAAATTTTACAAATTCATTCTAATTCTTTTAAACCAAAATAACATAACCTAGACTTTTATTACAAGATTTTCAACCCATTTTATCAACTCATTTCAAGTAAATCTTCTAAAATTAATTCAACCCATTTCTTTCATTTAAATCAACTTCTTAGAACAAGAGCCTCATTTTATTTCATTTAAATTCAAAGTGATCTAAACCTAGATTTATTACCACTTGATTTTCCACCCACTTTACTACCATTTTCAAGATTTAACATTCCAAATCTAACTCCACCCATTTCTTATATTTCCAAATTTACTTCCATCAACAATAATATCATACTATGTTATTTACCCATTTCTTAACTTCAAAGAAGATTCCAACCATTTTTAAACTAGTTCCTTCCATGTCTTTCATTATTTAACACTTCCAAGAACACCCACATTTCCTTATGATCTAAATCAATTCCTTCCCTCCAAGAGAGTTACCAAAGCATCCTATGAGCATTTTAACAACAATAACAACAATAATTATCTCATGAACAATTAGAGAAGAGAAGGGTCATAATAACTCACCTTAAAAATAGGAGATGGATTTAAGACTTTCTTAGCTTGATGAACTCCTCTTGGTCTCCCGATTCCAAAAGTGCTCTCGAATCTAAAAATGGTGAAGATTCGAACTTGGAAGGAGCTTGAGAAGAGTTTTCTCAAATGGGTTTCCATGGATGGAAGGTTGAGAGAGAAAGTGAAGAGGAAGAAGATGAAGAAGGAGGGAGGAGTATGAATATGGTCAAGAGAGAGGGGGGGGGGCCGGTCCATAAGAGGGAGGGTTTTGGGGGATTTTGTCCCCCACTCAAAAATCCCCTACAACAAATCTTTCCCCAATTTAAAATAATTTTCCCAACCAACAACATTTTATTTGTCCATTTTATTACCACTCCACTCTAATATTTTATTTATTTCTAATTATTATTTTTCCCCTAGAACATTATTTATTTCTTTATCATTTTATTCTAATATAAGAAATTTAAAGATATAAAATAAACACATAAGGTTGATATTAATATTAAAAGTATATAATGTTATATTAAAATTGTGCCTAGGGTTAGGGTCGTTACACTCACTCCCCCTTAAAGAAAATTCGTCCCGAATTTGACTGTCACTTACCTACTAGATCAACCCGCCCCGGGTTACTTATGTATGCCTCAGACCTCAATTCCCAATTAGTTCCTTCATATCTATGATTCCTTTCCAAGGTTTCTAATTTTACTAATGATACGATATTACAACTTAATGTCACCAAATACATTACGATTTTACATTAAGACTTCAAATACTCTATAAGCTTCTCCAACTCACTCCAACAATTTAGAGATCGATATTTTCTTCCCAAACTATGCCTCATACGGTTTTATCTCAATGTTAAAAGGATAACTACTATTATGCGCACTCAACCCTCGGTAACCATACGTACTATTGACCACTAACATCCCTTGTACATGCCCGTAGCCTATTCTCAATAATAAGTAATGATTCCTCAAATTTTCACAAGGTTAAATTTAATAGCCTTCCTACACTCCAAAAGGGTCTTCCCAAATGAATGACTATCCAATCTTTTTAATACTATGGGGTTTATACAATCAACTATCCCCTAACATATGTGAGGACTGTAATAATAACATCTCATCAAGCTATATATATAACGAGTAGAAAATACAATTCAACTTTCTATAACAGACCAACATACCCTTCTTTACTTTCAATGTAACTCAATCACAATATCTATAGTGATAATACTCTCAAGTTCAACCTAGAACTCTAAATATTTTAATAAACCTTCTAACGTCAACATTCTATTATCACCATTCAATGTTCCAATTATGTTCAGGCCTAGTGATAAATCAATATTCAAATCAAATGGTTGGCCGCCCACAACGGAGCCGATCCAACTCCAATACAAAACCAAGTCTACTGCGACTTCCACATTAATAATTTCACAATTTATCAATTATTTCTCGGATCAAAACTTCTAATACAATTAATCACTATAGGGGAACTAGGTTGCTTTTCTACTTGCTTCTGTACGAACTATAACTTTAAAGTAACATGTCTTTCGAAAATTTACAACATTTTTCAGAATTTCAAATGATAATATAAGAAGAGATCCAAAGAGACCCGAATGGTTTACTTAATTAAAACCGGCCCATACCAATTTCAATTAACTAAACCACTCAGAAATTTCAAAGGATTGATAAGCTAACAAAATAACTCGAGTGATTTAATTATCTACAACCGTCCCATACCAGTGGTAGATAGTCAAATTACTCACAGATTTTAATTTACACAAAAACGGTTTCTTGACCTTATTAAATCAACTACCCGAAGGGCACAATTGCTCATACCGAAGTTCGATATACAACCCAAAGTTTTAAAGCACATTTAAAACAATTCTAACATAATATTTTTACTTAGTTGAATTCCTTATAAGAAAACACAATCTCGTAATACTTACTACTATCTTGGATAAATAACACTAAACATTCATTAAGATTATAAACTTGGCAAAGCATCCCCAATTCAATAATTCTTCAAGTTGAATATTCAACGCCTTTACTTAATTTGAGTCATCTATTCCCTACCTTTGATACTGGTATTGTACTTAGCAACAACATATTGTAAACATCTAGTTCCCAATCAAATACCATAATTTCTAAGTAAGAAAATATAATTGGAACTCTCATAGATCAATCATTCTCAAATTTCAATTAAACATTACAGTATAATCTAACTTAACTCTCAATAACCATCAACAACCTCAAAATCCGTATAACGTCAATATCTTTCAAGCATCACACTAATCCTTCATATGATTCACGTAACTAAGTCGAACTATAGTATATAATCATCCTAAAGTATCCTATCTTCCAATAAGATTCATCCTCATTTTCTCAACTAATGATAATCAATTTTCAAAATGAACCATATACATATATTACCAATTTAAAGTTGATCCTTTAAGTCACCAATAAGCGTATCTATTATACTTCTTCGCATTTACCCTATTTACCTCTCCATAACTAATACACAATCCACAAATCAAAACGGTCATACTATATATAAATGTTGTCTTAAGTATATCCTTAAAGCAAATTTTTATTTGTAATTGTAACACTCAGAAAATTTCAACTAATAACCATTGAGTATCCTACTAGTTTCTAAAATCGGTCATACAAATCGTCGGCAAGTGCTAACGAATACTTATTCTTCACAGTTACCTATTTAAGATCTCTATAACCTTATAATTAACCACCAAGTATCATCTTTCCTCAATATAGTACTAATTTACCTTACGGAGAGTCGCTAAGCTAATTATCTGCTTTATCAAATACTTTCTCAAGATGAATCATCAAGTCCATCATCCCAATTAGTGTCCTCTATCTAGGAATCCGAATACCAAATTAGTACCTTATAGCAACTCAAAATCTCAATATCCCGGTATGATACACGATGAAAACCCATTTTGAAACTCACGTAGAAAACACCACTTAGTCCACTAATAACACATAAGGCAAAGTTATATTAGTTCTATAAGGTCTCGTACTCGCGATATTTTATAACTCATATAATCTCACTTAGACTATCACTTCCAATACTAGTCTCATATACCTAGTCTCTACCACGCGACACCAATGTATAAATACTCACGCACGTTATACAACTATAACTACTCTTAATTAGGTCATATACCTAATCTCAACTAAGAGTTCGCAAATTCATTTACCACTTTGTACATGAGATAACTTAAGTGTATTTTAAATCAAACATATCGCACAACCCAAATAACCTTCACATTCCTTAGGTCAGACTTTCGACATTTACGCATATGTGACATAATATCAATTAATAATTTATCCGACTCAATTACACTCAGAGGTAAATCAAACGTAGATAAGGAGACTCGCTTCTTGCGACAGTCCTCCTCAAACACAACAACTACTCAAATAATTCAGGTTAACATAGCGATGATTCACGGATTGGTAATTCGATCAAATCCACCGGCAATACATGCCCACTTAATCACAACTACTAAGATAATTAAGGATGATTCGAGGTACGACCCCATAGGAGTAGAACCTCCAGCACATAAAACAACTTTTAGGCCAATTATGCACATAAAGATAAAATGTAATGCCACATGAGAACGAATGCACGAGGATTTATAAAAGTATGAACCCTAATTCTGAGACAGGTAAAATACCTCAAATGATGGTGGGGAAATCTATCTTTCCATAACTCACCCTTCCTTGATTCCTCGGTTGGTCAATATCATTTTCTCGTCTTTGAACAAATTCCTCGCATAATACTCTCGACGTAAGTTACCACACACTCTCACTCGGCTAGACTCTACCCCGAGAATTCTAACCGAGCTACGATACCAGCTGTGAGGACCCCGACCGGAACCTACACGTGTCCCAAGTGGAGCGTTCTCAAACTAACCCAAATATCAAAAACTTTTAAAATCTTTATTTAAACCTTTCAAAATAAATATAAGTATTATAACCATTTTCAAAATAAGTCTACACCTTTTCACAACGGAGAAGTAGTTGACTAACTTAGAAAGTACGAAACTGTTAGTTACAAAAGACATCGGTTATAACAATGAATGAAGATTAAATAATACAATTCCCATAAATGATTTATACTAAAGTACATTTTCTATACCAATCAAATCAACCCGACAATCCCCAAAATATAACCTCCAAACTCCTTACCGCCCTTACTTGGCCGGTCCACCGTCTCGGAATCTAAAACAAGAAAGGGAGAGGGGTGAGAATAAATCTCGGCAAGCTATTATGAATGCAAAGCAATATGCCATATAAGATGCAACACATAACAAGTTGCACATAACACGTTGGGAAAAGCTGTAAACACCTTACATTACCTTGGTTTACCTTTTCCCGTCTCGAACAGTAGTCGTACAACATTGGGTATAATAATACTCCAATCTTACAGTGAAGCCGCTTAAGCAATACTCACGTCTTATAAGACCCGTTTTTCAGGAACCAAATAAGACAGTAGCAACTACTGTAAGGCTTTTGGCTCACTACATGTTATACCCCAAACCGTGGCCACGAAGGGGACGGTCACAGTATAACATAATCCGATCACATTAGGTCACACTTCCATAATTGATCGTATTATGTTATACCCCAATGTCGGTGACTCACACATAATCAAGCACATAATAGATACTTGAATAAATCCACAAAGGGGATAAACAACATAGCAACATGGTAAAATATACTCATGCTCAACCAACATCATAGTGCAACGTTTCTTTAATACACTATGCATAAATAAGCAATATAGCCACATGGTAAAATATACTCATGTTCAACAATAATCGAGTGCAAAGCATTTATGTAATACACTAAGCATAATCCAATCCATGAATAGGTGCTCGAGTAAGATAATGAGATATCAACAACCTATCTTACTTAGTCATTATACGACAATATATGATCTCTATAAGGGTCCAAGTTATCTCTACCAAGTTGGTGTCACCTTTAACAAACTGTCAAATGATTTCTAAGTCGAAGGTAGAGTGCTTCCATATTTCCATTTAAACCCAATTAAGGTACCATTAAGTAACACAATTGCTCTAAGTATAACTTAGGTTAAAAGGATTAATTCATATCCGAAAAGGTTAGGTTCCAAACTTTATATTGGTTAAGGATCATGCTAGGAGGTTACTAATGAAAATTCAGCGAAATAGGGAGCTAGGCCAATTCTGCCAACCTGGGCGACCGCCCATAACCTCTTGGGCGACCGCCCAAGAGGGTTTTCTAAGCATCCTAATTTCTGTCATGATGGGCGGTCGCTCATCACCACTTGGGCGACCGCCCAAGACCCCAGTCCGGCCAACTCCAATTCCAAACCCTTGTTTACTTAGGTTCTTCTTTCCCTTTTTACATCTTCTTAACTTTCATAATCTCCCTCAAGAATTTCCAAATTTTACAAATTCATTCTAATTCTTTTAAACCAAAATAACATAACCTAGACTTTTATTACAAGATTTTCAACCCATTTTATCAACTCATTTCAAGTAAATCTTCTAAAATTAATTTAACCCATTTCTTTCATTTAAATCAACTTCTTAGAACAAGAGCCTCATTTTATTTCATTTAAATTCAAAGTGATCTAAACCTAGATTTATTACCACTTGATTTTCCACCCACTTTACTACCATTTTCAAGATTTAACATTCCAAATCAAACTCCACCCATTTCTTATATTTCCAAATTTACTTCCATCAACAATAATATCATACTATGTTATTTACCCATTTCTTAACTTCAAAGAAAATTCCAACCATTTTTAAACTAGTTCCTTCCATGTCTTTCATTATTTAACACTTCCAAGAACACCCACATTTCCTTATGATCTAAATCAATTCCTTCCCTCCAAGAGAGTTACCAAAGCATCCTATGAGCATTTTAACAACAATAACAACAATAATTATCTCATGAACAATTAGAGAAGAGAAGGGTCATAATAACTCACCTTAAAAATAGGAGATGGATTTAAGACTTTCTTAGCTTGATGAACTCCTCTTGGTCTCCCGATTCCAAAAGTGCTCTCGAATCTAAAAATGGTGAAGATTCGAACTTGGAAGGAGCTTGAGAAGAGTTTTCTCAAATGGGTTTCCATGGATGGAAGGTTGAGAGAGAAAGTGAAGAGGAAGAAGATGAAGAAGGAGGGAGGAGTATGAATATGGTCAAGAGAGAGGGGGGGGGCCGGTCCATAAGAGGGAGGGTTTTGGGGGATTTTGTCCCCCACTCAAAAATCCCCTACAACAAATCTTTCCCCAATTTAAAATAATTTTCCCAACCAACAACATTTTATTTGTCCATTTTATTACCACTCCACTCTAATATTTTATTTATTTCTAATTATTATTTTTCCCCTAGAACATTATTTATTTCTTTATCATTTTATTCTAATATAAGAAATTTAAAGATATAAAATAAACACATAAGGTTGATATTAATATTAAAAGTATATAATGTTATATTAAAATTGTGCCTAGGGTTAGGGTCGTTACACTCACTCCCCCTTAAAGAAAATTCGTCCCGAATTTGACTGTCACTTACCTACTAGATCAACCCGCCCCGGGTTACTTATGTATGCCTCAGACCTCAATTCCCAATTAGTTCCTTCATATCTATGATTCCTTTCCAAGGTTTCTAATTTTACTAATGATACGATATTACAACTTAATGTCACCAAATACATTACGATTTTACATTAAGACTTCAAATACTCTATAAGCTTCTCCAACTCACTCCAACAATTTAGAGATCGATATTTTCTTCCCAAACTATGCCTCATACGGTTTTATCTCAATGTTAGAAGGATAACTACTATTATGCGCACTCAACCCTCGGTAACCATACGTACTATTGACCACTAACATCCCTTGTACATGCCCGTAGCCTATTCTCAATAATAAGTAATGATTCCTCAAATTTTCACAAGGTTAAATTTAATAGCCTTCCTACACTCCAAAAGGGTCTTCCCAAATGAATGACTATCCAATCTTTTTAATACTATGGGGTTTATACAATCAACTATCCCCTAACATATGTGAGGACTGTAATAATAACATCTCATCAAGCTATATATATAACGAGTAGAAAATACAATTCAACTTTCTATAACAGACCAACATACCCTTCTTTACTTTCAATGTAACTCAATCACAATATCTATAGTGATAATACTCTCAAGTTCAACCTAGAACTCTAAATATTTTAATAAACCTTCTAACGTCAACATTCTATTATCACCATTCAATGTTCCAATTATGTTCAGGCCTAGTGATAAATCAATATTCAAATCAAATGGTTGGCCGCCCACAACGGAGCCGATCCAACTCCAATACAAAACCAAGTCTACTGCGACTTCCACATTAATAATTCCACAATTTATCAATTATTTCTCGAATCAAAACTTCTAATACAATTAATCACTATAGGGGAACTAGGTTGCTTTTCTACTTGCTTCTGTACGAACTATAACTTTAAAGTAACATGTCTTTCGAAAATTTACAACATTTTTCAGAATTTCAAATGATAATATAAGAAGAGATCCAAAGAGACCCGAATGGTTTACTTAATTAAAACCGGCCCATACCGGTTCAATTAACTAAACCACTCAGAAATTTCAAAGGATTGATAAGCTAACAAAATAACTCGAGTGATTTAATTATCTACAACCGTCCCATACCAGTGGTAGATAGTCAAATTACTCACAGATTTTAATTTACACAAAAACGGTTTACTGACCTTATTAAATCAACTACCCCTGAAGGGCACAATTGCTCATACCGAAGTTCGATATACAACCCAAAGTTTTAAAGCACATTTAAAACAATTCTAACATAATATTTTTACTTAGTTGAATTCCTTATAAGAAAACACAATCTCGTAATACTTACTACTATCTTGGATAAATAACACTAAACATTCATTAAGATTATAAACTTGGCAAAGCATCCCCAATTCAATAATTCTTCAAGTTGAATATTCAACGCCTTTACTTAATTTGAGTCATCTATTCCCTACCTTTGATACTGGTATTGTACTTAGCAACAACATATTGTAAACATCTAGTTCCCAATCAAATACCATAATTTCTAAGTAAGAAAATATAATTGGAACTCTCATAGATCAATCATTCTCAAATTTCAATTAAACATTACAGTATAATCTAACTTAACTCTCAATAACCATCAACAAACTCAAAATCCGTATAACGTCAATATCTTTCAAGCATCACACTAATCCTTCATATGATTCACGTAACTAAGTCGAACTATAGTATATAATCATCCTAAAGTATCCTGTCTTCCAATAAGATTCATCCTCATTTTCTCAACTAATGATAATCAATTTTCAAAACGAACCATATACATATATTACCAATTTCTGAAGTTGATCCTTTAAGTCACCAATAACTGTATCTATTATACTTCTTCGCATTTACCCTATTTACCTCTCCATAACTAATACACAATCCACAAATCAAAACGGTCATACTATATATAAATGTTGTCTTAAGTATATCCTTAAAGCAAATTTTTCGCTGTAATTGTAACACTCCGAAAAATTCAACTAATAACCATTGAGTATCCTACTAGTTTCTAAAATCAGTCATACAAATCGTCAGCAAGTGCTAACGAATACTTATTCTTCACAGTTACCTATTTAAGATCTCTATAACCTTATAATTAACCACCAAGTATCATCTTTCCTCAATATAGTACTAATTTACCTTACGGAGAGTCGCTAAGCTAATTATCTGCTTTATCAAATACTTTCTCAAGATGAATCATCAAGTCCATCATCCCAATTAGTGTCCTCTATCTAGGAATCCGAATACCAAATTAGTACCTTATAGCAACTCAAAATCTCAATATCCTGGTATGATACCTGATGAAAACCCATTTTGAAACTCACGTAGAAAACACCACTTAGTCCACTAATAACACATAAGGCAAAGTTATATTAGTTCTATAAGGTCTCGTACTCGCGATATTTTATAACTCATATAATCTCACTTAGACTATCACTTCCAATACTAGTCTCATATACCTAGTCTCTACCACGCGACACCAATGTATAAATACTCACGCACGTTATACAACTATAACTACTCTTAATTAGGTCATATACCTAATCTCAACTAAGAGTTCGCAAATTCATTTACCACTGTACATGAGATAACTTAAGTGTATTTTAAATCAAACATATCGCACAACCCAAATAACCTTCACATTCCTTAGGTCAGACTTTCGACATTTACGCATATGTGACATAATATCAATTAATAATTTATCCGACTCAATTACACTCAGAGGTAAATCAAACGTAGATAAGGAGACTCGCTTCTTGCGACAGTCCTCCTCAAACACAACAACTACTCAAATAATTCAGGTTAACATAGCGATGATTCACGGATTGGTAATTCGACCAAATCCACCGGCAATACATGCCCACTTAATCACAACTACTAAGATAATTAAGGATGATTCGAGGTACGACCCCATAGGAGTAGAACCTCCAGCACATAAAACAACTTTTAGGCCAATTATGCACATAAAGATAAAATGTAATGCCACATGAGAACGAATGCACGAGGATTTATAAAAGTATGAACCCTAATTCCTGAGACAGGTAAAATACCTCAAATGATGGTGGGGAAATCTATCTTTCCATAACTCACCCTTCCTTGATTCCTCGGTTGGTCAATATCATTTTCTGTCTTTGAACAAATTCCTGCATAATACTCTCGACGTAAGTTACCACACACTCTCGCTCGCCTAGACTCTACCCCGAGAATTCTAACCGAGCTCTGATACCATTTGTGAGGACCCCGACCCGGAACCTACACGTGTCCCAAGCTGGAGCGTCCTCAAACTAACCCAAATATCAAAAACTTTTAAAATCTTTATTTAAAACTTTCAAAATAAATATAAGTATTATAACCATTTTCAAAATAAGTCTACACCTTTTCACAACGGAGAAATAGTTGACTAACTTAGAAAGTACGAAACTTAGTTACAAAAAGACATCGGTTATAACAATGAATGAAGATTAAATAATACAATTCCCATAAATGATTTATACTAAAGTACATTTTCTATACCAATCAAATCAACCCGACAATCCCCAAAATATAACCTCCAAACTCCTTACCGCCCTTACTTGGCCGGTCCACCCGTCTCGGAATCTAAAACAAGAAAGGGAGAGGGGTGAGAATAAATCTCAAAGCAAGCTATTATGAATGCAAAGAATATGCCATATAAGATGCAACACATAACAAGTTGCACATAACACGTTGGGAAAGTTGTAAACACCTTACATTACCTTGGTTTACCTTTTCCCGTCCGAACAAGAGTCGTACAACATTGGGTATAATAATACTCCAATCTTACTGAGCCGCTTAAGCAATACTCACGTCTTATAAGACCCGTTTTGGGAACCAAATAAGACAGTAGCAACTCTGTAAGGCTTTTGGCTCACTGAGATGTTATACCCCAAACTGTGGCCACAGAAGGGGACGGTCACAGGTATAACATAATCCGATCACATTAGGTCACACTTCCATAATTGATCGTATTATGTTATACCCCCAATGTCAGCTGACTCACACATAATCAAGCACATAATAGATACTTGAATAAATCCACAAAGGGGATAAACAACATAGCAACATGGTAAAATATACTCATGCTCAACCAACATCATAGTGCAACGTTTCTTTAATACACTATGCATAAATAAGCAATATAGCCACATGGTAAAATATACTCATGTTCAACAATAATCAGAGTGCAGCATTTATGTAATACACTAAGCATAATCCAATCCATGAATAGGTGCTCGAGTAAGATAATGAGATATCAACAACCTATCTTACTTAGTCATTATACGACAATATATGATCTCTATAAGGGTCCAAGTTATCTCTACCAGTTTGGTGTCACCTTTAACAAACTGTCAAATGATTTCTAAGTCGAAGGTAGAGTGCTTCCATATTTCCATTTAAACCCAATTAAGGTACCATTAAGTAACACAATTGCTCTAAGTATAACTTAGGTTAAAAGGATTAATTCATATCCGAAAAGGTTAGGTTCCAAACTTTATATTGGTTAAGGATCATGCTAGGAGGTTACTAATGAAAATTCAGCGAAATAGGGAGCTAGGCCAATTCTGCCAACCTGGGCGACCGCCATAACCTCGGGGCGACCGCCCAAGAGGGTTTTCTAAGCATCCTAATTTCTGTCATGATGGGCGGTCGCTCATCACCACTTGGGCGACCGCCCAAGACCCCAGTCCGGCCAACTCCAATTCCAAACCCTTGTTTACTTAGGTTCTTCTTTCCCTTTTTACATCTTCTTAACTTTCATAATCTCCCTCAAGAATTTCCAAATTTTACAAATTCATTCTAATTCTTTTAAACCAAAATAACATAACCTAGACTTTTATTACAAGATTTTCAACCCATTTTATCAACTCATTTCAAGTAAATCTTCTAAAATTAATTCAACCCATTTCTTTCATTTAAATCAACTTCTTAGAACAAGAGCCTCATTTTATTTCATTTAAATTCAAAGTGATCTAAACCTAGATTTATTACCACTTGATTTTCCACCCACTTTACTACCATTTTCAAGATTTAACATTCCAAATCTAACTCCACCCATTTCTTATATTTCCAAATTTACTTCCATCAACAATAATATCATACTATGTTATTTACCCATTTCTTAACTTCAAAGAAGATTCCAACCATTTTTAAACTAGTTCCTTCCATGTCTTTCATTATTTAACACTTCCAAGAACACCCACATTTCCTTATGATCTAAATCAATTCCTTCCCTCCAAGAGAGTTACTAAAGCATCCTATGAGCATTTTAACAACAATAACAACAATAATTATATCATGAACAATTAGAGAAGAGAAGGGTCATAATAACTCACCTTAAAAATAGGAGATGGATTTAAGACTTTCTTAGCTTGATGAACTCCTCTTGGTCTCCCGATTCCAAAAGTGCTCTCGGATCTAAAAATGGTGAAGATTCGAACTTGGAAGGAGCTTGAGAAGAGTTTTCTCAAATGGGTTTCCATGGATGGAAGGTTGAGAGAGAAAGTGAAGAGGAAGAAGATGAAGAAGGAGGGAGGAGTATGAATATGGTCAAGAGAGAGAGGGGGGGGGGCGGTCCATAAGAGGGAGGGTTTTGGGGGATTTTGTCCCCCACTCAAAAATCCCCTACAACAAATCTTTCCCCAATTTAAAATAATTTTCCCAACCAACAACATTTTATTTGTCCATTTTATTACCACTCCACTCTAATATTTTATTTATTTCTAATTATTATTTTTCCCCTAGAACATTATTTATTTCTTTATCATTTTATTCTAATATAAGAAATTTAAAGATATAAAATAAACACATAAGGTTGATATTAATATTAAAAGTATATAATGTTATATTAAAATTGTGCCTAGGGTTAGGGTCGTTACATATATCCCGATGGTGACGGTGGTAATGAACTTCCGTCAATTATTGTTCAATACACAAAAAATGATTTGATTAACCTTTTTAATGAGTATAATGCCTTATATGAAAATACTTCTCAAAGCCAACAACATGAAGATGATTCCTCTACTTCTCAACCAAGTTTTACTAGTGAGGATCCATATAATTTTTTTGCAAATTTGTATAGTAAAAAACATGATCCTTCTCGAGGTTCATCTTCATCATCATCAAACATTTCCGTGGAGTTAGAAACTTATTTAACTACAAACTTTGAATTAAACCAAGACCAAAATTCAAATGAATTTGATGTTTTACAATGGTGGTCAAGAAGGAAAGACATTTATCCTATACTTTTCATAGTTGCTAAAGAAGTCTTAGCCTCTCCCACTTCAACGGTGGCAGTTGAATCGGCATTTAACGTTGGTGGAAATGTTTTGGATGAAAGACGTTCCCAACTAACAAGTGAAAACTTGGAACATCAACTTTTACTTGGTGATTGGGTTAGAGCGGAAAAAAGGCAACAAGACTTGCCTTATGATGAGGATCTATGTGATACAAGATATCAATACGATGTCGAGAACTCCACGGAAAGTAGTGATGAATGAATGATGTTTTAGATTAATTTTTATTTTAATTAGATTAGTTTAGACTTTAGATTAGGTTTATTTTTATTTGATTTAATAGTTAGGTTGAGGTAATGGCTCCTAAATGTCCCCCCTTATTTATAAAAGGGTAAGATTGGTTGTCCCCCTCTTTGTAATTTTATTTTAATTAATAAAATTTAAGGGTACCGTCCCTTTTTTCTATTATATACTTTCGTTTCTTTTAAAAAAGTTAAGTTTTATTTCTTTCAAAATTCATAACTTTTTATATAACATTTGCAAAAATTGTACTCCCTCAGTCCCAGGAAATACTTCACCATTTTAGGTCCGACACGCAAATTAAGGAAATAGGTGGGAAGAAAAAATGTTGTGAGTGTAATTTGAAAATGGGAGAGAGAATTAGTGGAGGAAATAATAAATTTAAAAAGTGTTGTGAGTGTAATAGTGAATTAGGAGAGAGAATGAGTTGAGAAAATAGTTAGTGGGTATAATAGAATATTAATAAAACTTTTCCATTTTAGGAAAGGTGAAGCTTCAAACGGGATGCCATTTTGGGTAAAATGTGAAGAATTTTCTGGGACGGAGGGAGTATGTAGTAAACAAAAGTCTAAAATAGTCTTATTTATCAAAAAAAAAATGAAAAAAATTAAAAGTTAACTTTTTTCAAAAAACTGTTAAGTTTTATTTCTTTCAAAATTCATAACTTTTTTTATAAAACTTTTTGAAAAAAATGTATACTCCCTCTGTCCCAGAGAAATGTGCACTTTTTGGGTTGGCGCGAGAATTAAGGTAAAAAGTGAAAAAGGTGATGTGTTGTGAGTGTAGATGATTGGGTAGGAGAGAAAAAGTGGAGTAAGTGGGTAATGGTTGTGAGTAGAGAGAAGTGGGTTCCATTTCCATTTTGGAAAAGTGCAGATTATTGTGGGACGCCCAAAAGGGGTCTCTTTGCAGATTATCGTGTAGGGGTGTAAGTGGTTTAGCTCAAACCGCGGTTTGAGACCGAACCGAGCTAAACCACGTGGTTTAGCTTTGTTTTTAATTTTATGTGGTTTAGCTCGGTTTGAAAAATTCCCAAACCGATCGGTTCGGTTTAGCTTGCGGTCTGAGTGCACCAAGCCGAATCGAGCCGAACCGAGCTAAACCGTTAAAGCCGTTAAACCGAGCTATGAAACTGAACCGTCAAATCGAGCTATAAAACCGAGCTATAAATTGGTACGTATTGTGATTTCTCGTTCTGGTGTGTCATTCATCTCTAGCCCTTGAAGCCGACTCCTTGCAATGTGCTTTTTCTTTGATGTAATGTTTCAAACTCTTGTGTAGGCAAGGCTGTTGTTCTTACCCTACAGTTGAATAACTGTGTAACCTCTTATATTTTTTGTCAACTCCGTGGGGTACAATGAAGCTTCATTATCGTGTTTACTTTTTTTTTTTCAGAATCATGATGACAATGTTGCTAAGATTTCCCTGATGATCAAGACAAAGTATAGGTTAGGGGTGTTCACGGTTCGGATTGGTCCGAATTTTATCAAAATTTCAAAAAAATAGGACCGGACCAATTGTTCGGTTCTGCTTAAATTCAGGACCAGGACCAGACCATTACATTACAGGACCAGTCACATTGGTCCGGTTCCAATGGTTCGGTCCATGTCCGGTTCCATCGGTTCCACAAGTTACTCTACTATATATTTTTCTAAACAACTATTTTTTTCACGAAACCAAAATATAGAGAAAGAGTCTAGAGAACGAGAAAATAACATCAAAATTGTAATTAAATCATTACCTTTTATGAGGCAAAATAACAGATCGATGGTGGTGCCGTCGGTACGACTCGGTAGAGATCGATTACTTAAGATTCTGTTGCAAGAGACGAGATCGATATATATATATATATATATATATATATATATATAATATATATAATCGGTCCGGTTCGGATTCGGTCCAGGACCATATATATTTTTTCAAAAACCAGGACCAACCTAAATAATCGGTTCCATATAAATTTGGGACCAGAACCAAACCAATTCTATTGGATTGGTCCGATTTTCATTGGTCTGGTCCGATTCTATCGGTCCGGTCCGGTCCGTCGGTTTTTTTTTGCTCAGCCCTAGTATAGGTGTGTGCATCATTATATTTGTTGCTGTCAGATCTTTCTTCATTTTTACACAAGAATATTGCTAGAGTTGCCTAATAGTAGTGTTCATTTTTGGCTTCTAGGTTGCCAGAAGAGGCTACTTTCATTTTTTTTATTCCGTAAAAGATTCAGAACGACTGAATGAAGATGGTGCAGACTGCAAAGGCGAAGTGATTGTGCCTGTGAATACATCAGTTCTGGAATAGTGGATGTTGCGAATTCACGCCATTTTTGTACGTCTTTGGGTGTATATACATTTTCGTGCTTTAGAGAGAGATTATCTTCTCCAGCAGAAGGGTTAAAAAAACATGGCGCAAGTTTTTCCAAAAACATTGTCACTATTTTTGAATCGTGGTTTGAACCGCGGTCTGAACCGTATAATCAAACCGCGGTTTAGACCGAGCTAAATCGAACCATGGCGGTTTAGCTTAGCTCGGTTTGAAGTTTTTTGTGGTTTAGCTCGGTTTGGAATTTCTCCAAACCGATACTAGCGGTTTAGCTCCAAAATTTCCTCAAACCGAGCTAAACCGAACCGTTTACACCCCTATTATCGTGGGACGGAGGGGGTATATGTAGTAAACAAAAGTCTAAAATAGTCTTATTTATCAAAAAAAATTGAAAAAAAAAAGTTAATTTTTTTATAGAACTTAACAGAAATTGTTAAAAAGTTAATTGTTTTTTCAAAAAATTGTCAAAATGTTAACTTTTTTATTCAAAAGCATTAGAAAATTAGCTTTTTTCTTAATTGTTTTTAAATCTGTTAAAATTTCTGTTAAAAATCTAATTTGAAAAAAAAATCGGTTGAAACCGGTTAACCGGTCAAACCGTCAAACCGTAATCGATTAAGGCGGTTACACGGTTCGATTCCGGTTTAGTGTTTGGAGGTTGAAAATCGCCGGTTTAAATCGGCTAACAACCGGTTCAATTGTATTATGATATTTATGAAGAAAAAAACCTAAAATAAACATATACTCTATAAGTTGGTGAATACTAACTTATCCATCTCAGAAAAGAAGGGTTGTCATTTTGGGATTTTTTTAAAAAGGAATTATTTAAGAAAAATGTAGAAAACTATTATTTTTATAAAATTTTATGCTTTTTTTTCTTTTTGAGCAAGATTGTTTTTTTTCTCTCTAAATAAATGATTTTTTTTTAAAAAATCAAATTTGCTACTATTACTCAACAACATCAAGTTAGAAGAAAGTAAGGAAAAACACCAAAAAAATCCCTCTAAAAAACTTTTATATCCAAAAAATCCTAAAAAAATTTATTAAATCTAAAAAGTTACAGAGTTAAAGTTCCAATGCAAAAAGTCCAAAGTCTAACGATTTAACCAATGTCATTTTTTTTTGGAGCTTTTAAGAATATAGGAATTGGTTTTTTAAGATTAGTGAGATTTTACGAATATAAATTTAGTATATATTGAGAAATAATAATAATCTAATAATAATAAAATATATTATATTTATCATAAAAAGTAATAATTACAAGATAAATTTTTAACCATGTCCAATAATGATTAGAAAAGCAATTGCATTGTCTTACTAAATTTCATTGTTATAATTTCTAATTTATAATTATAAAAATTAAAATAATATAATTAATAATGATAATGAATTATTTTTTCAAATATTATTTTATAGTATCACTTATATCTATTTTACAATTTTATTAATAGTATGCCAAAATCTTGCAAAAAATTAGTTTTTTCGTAACATAAGAAAAAAATTAGTTTTAAAGCACTAAGTCTAACTAATAAGAGTGATGAATTGTTCTGAAAACTAATTTTTTATAACATTTAAAAAAAAAAAACTAGTTTTTCACAAGAGTTACTCTATAATTGAAAAGAAAACTCAACTTTCAATCATTTTAAATTCTAAAAAATAATGAAATCGGTTAAATCGTTGTTTATATTTTGGACTTTTTTAGTATTGATTTTCTAATTTCAGGGTTTTTTTGATATGAGACTTTCTAAAAAGGTTTTTTGGGAATTTTTTCTCAAATAATCCTGTTTTACTTTTTTATTTACCAAAATGACTCACTGTTCAAACTATTGACCAGAATGTCCACTTTTTTGAAACTCGCTACACCGTGTAGCGAGTTTGACTAGGGTTGGTCAAAACTCGCTACACCGTGTAGCGAGTTTAGGGTAATTAATTTAGGCCATTGGGAAATTAATTAGGACATTTAATTAAACTAAACTCGCTACACGGTGTAGCGAGTTTTGATCAGATTTAAGTCAAACTCGCTACACCGTGTAGCGAATTTAATTTAAAACCTTTACCCCTTCTCAGTTCACGCATTCAACCAAACAAAACAAAAAAAACTTATAACTTCTCCATCTCCATAGCCGCCCCAAGCCAAGGAAGAAGAAGAACACTTCGAGCCAAGCCAAGGATTTTGCCAAGAAATTCAACCTTTTTCTTAATTGTAAGTTTAAATTTCTATATTAAGTTGAATTTTAGTTTTGATTCCGAATTTATGATTTTTTTTTAATTCCGAATTTATGTGACTAATTTCTATATTGCCAAGAAGAAGAACATTGCAATTTAGGATTTTTTTTGGTTGATTTGTTGTTGAAATATTGTTATTCCATTTATGTGACTAATTTGTATTTAATTCCGAATTTTGGCCCTTTTTTAATTCCGAATTTCTATATTGCCAAGAAGAAGAACATTGCAATTTAGAATTTTTTTGGTTGATTTATTGTTGAAATATTGTTATTCCCATTTATGTGACTAATTTTTATTTAATTCCGAATTTTTTTGATTTTTATTTTATGACATTGCAATTTAGGATTTTTTTTTTTTGGTTGAGAATATTGTTATTCCCATTTTTTTGGTTGAGTGAGGTTGTAGTTGTTGTAATAGCAAAACTTTGTGTGTGTAGATGGAAAGGAAAGGGGTGTGTGTTGTGATCTCTACATCATCTCATATATAAAAAAAAAACCCTTCTTTTGTTATTTCTTTTTCAAAACCCGAAATTTTTTTGATTTTTTTTATGACATTGCAATTTAGGATTTTTTTTTTTTGTTGAAATATTGTTATTCCCATTTATATGAAATATTGGATTGTAAGAACAATATTTTTATATGTTCCTAAACATGAAAATGTTCAAATTTAGGTAAAAATGACCTATGAAAATGACAGAAACCATTGATCAAGAGCAATTAAAAAAAAATCTATTGAAGTGAATATTAGTAAATGAAGTGTTAAACATATGTTTAAAACAAAATTTACAAGAAAAACCTGCAGATTGCTATTTTAGTCTCAAGGTGATCTCTCTGAATGAGATTTTTTTCTTCATTATGGCACAATAATCTTTCTCGTCACGAAACCCTAAACCCTTAAAATATGATTTAGTGATAGAAAAATAGAATAGGAATTAATATACATATAACAACAACCCAAATCTCATATACTTATACCCCAAATCCTAAACCCTTAAAATATGATTTATTGTTCAAACATTAAAAAAAAAAAAAAAGCGCATCCTATTTTTCAAAACCGCATGAGGATTACTCTTGAAGTATTACTTAGTATATAGCCGGAAACCAAGAACTTCCCCTCAGGCACTTCTTGGAAGTGTGGGATAACTTTGGATTACAATGCCACGTACTAGTAATTACATCATATTTTATTGCCTTATAGAACAATAACCAACCTTGATATTGAAATAAATAGATGGAAGCGTTCATTGATCCCGGCCTATCGATACATACGTTACGACCCGGCATGCGGAGCATAGGGCTAGGTATATTTGGTCCGGGTGGCCGGTTTCTAGTCCCCTCGTTTTCGTCATGGTGCCGCCTTGCCGGACAAATTAGCTCTGTGATATTGTTGAGACCGGCGAGTGCGGATTCGATCAGTACTGGCTATATAGGGAGGATACGAGTATGGTTTTGCATTCGGGAGGCTTTGATCGAGAGATGGCGTCAGGAGACCCATACGTTCCATCTCTCGGTTGGTGAGATGACGATCACCCTACAGGATATCGGCATGATTTGCGGGTTGCCGATTGATGGGGATCTTTCATTGCGATGATGGGTTTCAGGTACATATAGGGCGGCGGTTTGCTGTCAGGAGTATTTAGGGGCTGTCCCTGGTGACGGAGATCTAGATGGGAGCAGTCTGAAGCTCCGGTGGATTACCGTACGTTTCCCACACTTTAGTGACCTCGATGATGATACTGCTCCAGAGATTGTGGATCAGTACGTACGGGCGTACATCTTGCTTGCCTTGGGTTCTACGATCATGCCTGATCGTACGAACAACAAGGTTAAGCTATGTTATCTCCCTCTGCTTAGTGATGTTTCTAGGGTCAGCCAGTACAGTTGGGGGAGTGCTGCGCTTGCTTTCCTGTATCGAGAGTTATGTAGTGCGACAGACCCTCGGACGAAACAGTGCGGAGGATTTCTCAACATTCTACAGGTATTTTATTTCATTTTAATGTTCATTATGTTTTTAAGTTTTATTTCAAATTTGCGGCATTATTTATAGTATTTGATATACATTTATTTGATATAGATTTGGGTTTGGGAGCGGTTGAAATGTGTGAGGCCGCAGATCCGTTATCGACTCAGAGAGCCGAACTACTTCATCATGCCCCTCGGATGCAGGTATACATATATCATACGTTATTTTCTCGTCGTTAATGTTTTTATTTTTTTGAACAAAATCTAATAATTATTTTGTTTATGAAATTTCAGCTGGACCCAGGCATCGCTGGATCTGAGAGAGGTTACTGCACATAGCCTGCGAGGCTATCGGGATCAGTGGGCCCGGCTGAACGAGGCTCACATGGAGTGGCAGCCTTATGAAGGGAGATACGCTCCGCCCTACTGCACTCAGGGTGAGGACATATGGTTGGCGAAGGTCCCTCTCATATGCTTTGAGAGGGTCGAGTGGCATCTACCTGATCACGTTATGAGGCAGTTTGGCCTGAGGCAGTTTTTCCCAGCACCCTTTGATACTAGCCCGGAGTTGCACCGTTCTGATCGGCGGGGAAGGAGTACGGTGAGATGGGGTGACCACCATCGCCCACTTATTGCACGATGGGCACAGCGCCATGATCACTTGGTGTTCGGGGTGTTCGGCTTCCACGATATGACTTACACCAACCCATATATGGTATGGTATAGGGACATAACGTGTAGGTTTGTGCAACACCTCTCTCACATGAGGTGGATGGATACCAGTCGTCTTCCCCTGCTATAGAGTTTATGGTAAGTTTTTACATTTTTCAAGTTTCTATTTCAAGTTTTTTTTTAGCAAAACATCAATTATTAACTTATGTCTCTCGTACTTATATATATTTTTGATATGAAAACAGATGCAGACCCTTCAGCGCTTGCTGTGATGAATGTGTATCCGAAAATTTTCCCATTTTTGTTTGAAAAAATCAACGAAACGGAGTCGCCACGCCATTTTAATTTTGAGGGCCAAAACTTTGAAAAAAGCCCGAGATCAGAGATTTAGGTTCGGAGGTCATGTTACACGCCGGGAAGGACGTTAGTGTGCACCCGGAATGCCTCGTAAAACGAGTCTTCCAAGCTGAAAATCATTTGTGTGTGTGTGTGTGTGTGTGTTTTGGCCAAAATACTTTGAAACTCAGAAAAGTAAAAATTGGGATATCTTTTCAAGACTTTAAACTGATCCCATGATTTTTTGGAAGATTTTTGGATTGAGATTTGGTACTCAAAAGACCTTTTGAAGTTGAGGGCCATTTCTGCCAGAATGAAAAAGGCAGTGGACCTTTGATTTTAAAATGGATTCAAGGGTCTTAAAATTTCATAATCTGGATAAACTCAGAGAATAAAAGTTGTTCCAGACACCTTAAATAAGATTTGTGCGAAAGAATTTTCCATTTTGGAGAATATTTGAGGGGTCAAAACCTTCTGGAAACCTCAGATATGAGATCTGGATTCCCAGAAGCTGATGAACTAGCCTCTGAAAGAAAATTTGAAAAGAGGAGTTTTACTCAACCAAAAAATAAAGTAAAAATATGTATGGAAATATCTGGATGTTGGCTACAAAAAGTGTTTTGTAGTCAACACCAAATTCCAAGTTCATCTGTGTCCAAAAATTAAGACAATGGACTGAGATCTGAGAAAATTGCTACTGGACAGCAACTTCCCAAGAGAGAAAATATGATTTTAAGGGGGGTTTTGCATCCATGCTTGTCCCCATTTCCCTAGGTTTTGGTTAGTGATCACTAGACATTTTAGGGGTGAATCAACTATACCAAACCATCCTTGGGGTACATTAGGACTAAGCATTTCATTTGCTTGGGAAGGGGATTTTTATCCTTTGAAAATGAGATTTGAAGCTTGAAAATGTTTTTTTAGGGTTTTGAAAATGAGTTTTCTTTGCAAGAAAGTAAGAGAACTTGAAAATAATTTTGATCTTTGTAGAAGATCATCCATGGAGATGGTCTTCCATGGTGATCTTCTTAGATCTAAAGCAAGAAGATGAAAGAACTACATTTTGTAGTTTGCAAGTGCATGCATGGTTGGAGTTTAGGGTAAGGAGAAGGAGGGTTTACCAATCTTCCTTGTGTTCTTGAGTTTTTGGCTTGAGTGTATGAGTGTTTAAGGCTTGAATATGAGAGTGAGTGGATGAGTGTGAGTTGGGAAAGATTGGAGAGAAAAAGGTGACAATTCTTGAAGAATTCTCACTGTTTTCTCTCTATATTTCGCCAGAGGTTCGGTGCAATTGGTGTTTTTCCTCCTTATTTTTGTGACTGGAGGGCTCAATTTATAGCCCTCCTGAAATGACAAACTCATCCGCGCGGACAAGACCCTTCAGCGTGCACTGTTCATTAAATGCAGCTCCAGCTTTGGACAAGAGGAATATTTCTTTTTGAAATTTCAAATTAATGTACCAGTTTATTGTTCCCGACCATTTCTATTTGTGGTTTTATTCCTTTTGTTTTACTTTTTGAGATTCTTTTTGAGGTTTAACCTTAAATAACAATGCCCATTTTACCCTCACTTTGTTAGAAAAGTTAGGATTGTTAGGAATTGTTAGAAATGTTATAACTTTCGTTAATTTTCTAACGAAAATTCTAACAAGCTCAAATTGGAGCACTTACACTTGCATGACGACAATGAGGCGGAAGAGCATCCCAGACAAGCTTCAATGCGGCAGAGAATTACACACGGGTTCATGGGAGTTAGGGAGCTCCAACGCCTTCATGCTGCTGCACCTCCCCCACCGGTAGATCGCGTACAGGGGGTACCTCGGCAAGTTCGGGTTAGACGTCGTGGACAAGCAGCACCACCACCCGAAATGGAGTTGCAAGATGAGCCAGAACCCGAGCCCGAGCAAGAGCCTCAAGCGCAGACCCAGACCGAGGTGAATTATGAATGGTGTCGCGATCTTGATCGCGATCGCATATGATTTTGAGTGGAGCGGGGTTTCGGGGGGACTGGGAGTGGGGGTCCCGGAGGGAGTGGGAGTGGCTGGGGGGTGGGAGTGGGGGTGCCGGAGGGAGTGGGAGTGGCTAGGGGGGTGGAAGTGGGGGTGGTTGGGGGGGTGGCAGTGGGGGTGGTTGGGGGTGGGAGTATGGGTGGCTGGGGGTTGGGATTGGGAGTGGCCAGGCAGACCCTTCCCCTGGATCATCCACTATGGGCTTCGGCCTTTATACGAGTGAAAGTGGGTTGAGGACTCCTATATCACAAGCAAGGCTCTACCCCTTCTCCGATCCATCTCAGATTACCCCTGCTTAACAGCAGGAAGAGATGCTCCGCCCCTTCTTCGATCCGTCTCAGATGACCCCTGCTCAACAGCAGGAAGAGATGCTTAGAAGAGGGTCTCGGCTCCGGAATCCGACGAGTAGGTTCACCCCGTCTGACTATGATAATAGGTAGGGAGTTCACTTTTTTTTTTATTATTATTACGTAATGAAACTTTGTAATATTGTTTTAGTTTTTATTTTGATGTTTTTTATTTGTAATAACTAAAACTTTGTACTAAACATTTATGTAGATGTATATGTATATGTTATTTGGTTTAGTGTTATGTGGATGTAATGAAACTTTGTAACATTAGTTTAGTTTTTATTTTGAAATATGCATTTTATTGGTTTTTGGATGTTTTATGATTGTTGTGTTTACTATGGTTGTTTACAGCAAGTTTGATGGTTTGTAATTTGAGCAGGTTTTAGTTTGGTTCTTTGCAGTTAAGAAAAAAACAGTTAAGGCCCAAGTTTTCCAGTCCAGCAGCATCTGCTCAAATGGGCGGTCGCCCATACAGTGATGAGCATTCGCCCAAGTAAACAGAGAGATTTTGGAAGAGAATAGTTTCTGGTCATGTAAAATCGCTACACCGTGAAGCGATTTTCACTAAACTCGCTACACGGTGTAGCGAGTTTAGTGAAAATCGCTTCACCGTCTAGCGATTTCAAAGGAATTTCCAATTCATCCTTGTATTCAAGCGTTAGTTTCTGTAAAAGGGAGCGTCCGCTCCCAATGTGGGGGAGCGTCCGCTCCCAAGCTGTCTGTAATGTAATATGTACCTTTTTTTTTGGAATTATGTCAAACATAAATTGAAACTTAAAACTTAACTGGAAAATAAACTTTTTTTTTCTTACTCCCTAATCTAATAAATTTCATCAATTATAATTTTTAAATATTCATTAAAATAACTAAAGTCATTTTTAGAAATTGGAAAATTACATTCAACTCAAATATAAATTACATTGGACTTTTCAAGTTTAATGAAAACAACATAAAATAAAACTGCAGCGAAACTGAATCCAATTCAAGCCAAACATAAATTACATGAAAAACATTCTGCTACTCCCTAATGTTCGGGCATCTACGACGATTGTGCCCTTCCTGATGGCATGATGAACATATAGTCTTCCGTTTATCTGCTTGAAAGTCCATAGAATTACGGAAGCGTCTTGATCTAGGTCGTCCGGACTTCGCAGAACGTCGAAGTAGGGGATTAGGGAAGAAACTAGGCACCAAACCATCCACGCCCCAATAGTCCTCGTGCTCAATTGGTTCGAATGTCCCCTTCCATGTCTTATAGTATTCCCCAACGGTGTAATATTCAGAAACGAAATCTCGACCATCAATATTTTGTGCAGAACAACAAGCAAGGAGATGGGAACAAGGCATGCGATAGGCAACCCATTTACCACATGTGCAGGTGCGCTCATTAAGTCAGACAATCTGTATATTTCCTCCGTGATCACCCTGACGTGCTGTTGTCACTTGATACACCCCCATTTCGTGATTGTTGAACCTCCTGACGTGATGTGTTGCCGCTTTTGTGGTGTTCTTCAATTAGTGATAATTGACTTTCTGGCTGAATTGGTGTCGGGGATTGATGTTAGGGTTATCAGGATTACCTCCTAAGGCATTGATTTAAAATCCATGCCTTACTTGAAAGTACTCCACACAACGGTAGAAGGCAGTTTCAACAATTGCTGTGATTGGCATCCCACGAACTCCCTTCATCACACCATTGAAAACCTCAGACATGTTGGTAGTCATGATGCCATACCTGTAACCACCATCGTGTGCCAATGTCCATTTTCTGGCATCCAAATGCTGAAACCATGCAATTGCCTCGGGCTTAATTCCACGGATACTCTCTAAGATAGATTTCAATTTTCTATCTTGAGTTGCTCTACCCGCTCTCCAAAACAGATACTTCAACCCATCCCCTCTATACTTTTCCAAGAAATTTGCTCGCATATGTCTCAAGCAATATCGATGATGCACGTTTGGCCACCACGTATCTTCAGCTACAGTCTTCAGAATGCCCCAATGACGGTCAGATATCAAGCATACTTCACGACTCTTGATAATATGCTTGCAAACCAGGTATAAGAACCAACGCCAGTTCGGCCGGTCCTCCTTTTCAACAACGGCAAAGGCAAGCGGAAGTATCTTTGTCTCAAGGGCGTCAACACCCATGGCATCAGATTACCCCTTTATATCTACCATGCATAAATGTTCCATCCACAGAAATGACCGGCCGACAATGAGAGAAAGCTTCAATGCAAGGCCCAAATGCCAAGAATACCTGTTGAAACATGGAGGCCTCACCGACAGGAGGAGGAGGTGTAGAGTACTCAACAATTGTCCTCAGATTGTATTTTTGAATGGCTGCTAGGACGCGGGGTAACCTCTTATAAGATTCCTCCCAATCTCCAAAAACCTCTGCAATGCCCTTCTGCTTTCCACACCATGCCTTCTTGTAAGTAATTACCTTGTTGAACCTACTAGAGATGTGTGCAATAATGACTCCAACCTTGACATCTGAATCGGCCTTAATAACACCAACGACTTCTCGACCGATAAACTTAGCATCTAGATTGGGGTGATCTTGACTTGCTCCAGAATATAAGCAGCAGTAAGGAGCCTTATACTTGGTCACTTCCCAATAGCCAAACTTCTTCCTACTCACACGAACATAAAAATTACATGGATAATTTTTCAACAGACACTCAATTACCCATGTGTTCGGTGTGCTCTTTCTTACCCTGAACCTGCGATTGTTTTTAATATGGAACCTTTTTATATCAAATTGTGCCTCGTTCTTGCCAGGAAAGCGTATCCCTTTAGCAATCGCCTGTTGTTCCGGATCCCAAACTGGAAAACTATGTGCATGATCGTAATCAATCAAGCCTTGTTCTTGTCGAGCAGATGTACCAATATCACTGTAAAAGGGATAACTCGCTCTCTCATATCTTCGATTTTGCGGCACTTCATAGTGAACAAGAGGTGCTTCCACATCATCATCAATCGGCCCATCATCACCGACTCCCAAATCGACATCAGAATCACTACTACCCTCCTCATATTCATCATCATCATCCTCTAGCATTGCATCTACATCAGTGTGTACTTTCTCTTCTTCATAGTCAACATCATAATCATCATTAACATGATCATTATGCCCAAATGCCCGATCATCATCATTAACATGATAATTATGCCCAAATGCCCCATCATCATAATTTGGTGTTTGAGTTGATACAAGAGTTTGGGAACTTGGACCAACCCCATCATCACGGTTACCAGTTGGAGAAAACCTGAAAGTACTCTCTGTGTGCTGTGTTTCAAACTCTAGATTGGATCGATTTTCAATTAATTTTACAACCACATACAGCTGCAAATTTCCAATCCCCCCAAATTTAGCAAACTGATCGAACATTACATCCATACACGCATCATCTTCAATACGGAAAGGAAAGTACTCACCAATCCCACTATCAAAAGAATGAGGGCATCTGTAAATGACTTTCAAATCAAATTGAGACCGATCTAAGTTCGCCTTTTTATATAACTCATCAATCAACTCATTGTATTTCCATTAGCAATTACCCCTTATTGCACATTTTGGCCCCTTTTTGAAATGAGGACCATCAAACGGTTGTTCATCATCACCTCCCCAATAACACATAAAAATGATTGGACCCCCGTTCATCTTTAACCCTACATTACGAAATCAAAGTGTTAAAACCTACATAACAAAACTCTTACATTTATTATATCTACAATATAATAAAACACAGTTAAATCATTAAATTTTATATCTAAACACAAGTCAAAACAATAATTAAGATGATGTTAATTTACCTTGATTCTTGTTGATCTTCAACAATTCTGATGAAATAAAATAATGTGAAGAAGTTTTATTTTGAATTAAGGTGATTTAGAAAATGGTGATTGAGAGAGTTGATTGAGAGAAAGAGAGAAAGCTGGGAGAAACAAAGCTGAGAGGAAAAGAGAAAGCTGAGAGAATCTCTTTAATAACGTGAATTTATTGAAAACTGAAATTCACGGGTGTTCAAAACTGCTACTTTGTAGCTGAAAAGTATTTTGGCTTACTTAAACTCGCTACACCGTGTAGCGAGTTTCAATAAAGCTGAATTAAACTCGCTACACCGTGTAGCGATTTCAGCTTTATTGAAACTCGCTACACAGTGTAGCGAGTTAAAGCCAGAGTTTGTCCCCCACTATAGATTCGTTTCAAAATTTCTTACTTCTTTTTTTTTTTCATTCGCGAAGGTATTTTGAACAATAAATATAGCTTAATTAATGTATCATTACGAATATCTAAAAATTGTTACTTGAAGTACATATAATGTTGTAACAATAACAACTTTTAAATTTTAATTTGGACAATTAAATCAGCTTCAAATTGTTGCTCAAAATAGCTTCGTAGTAACATAAAAAAAAATTTCGTTTGCGAAGCTATTTTGAGCAATAATTATAGGTTAATTTAGATATCATAATGAATATCTAAAAATTGTTACTTGAAGTACATATAATGTTGTAACAATAACAACTTTTAAATTTTAATTTGGACAATTAAATCAGCTTCAAATTGTTGCTCAAAATAGCTTCGTAGTAACATCAAAAAAAAAAAAATCGTTCGCGAAGCTATTTTGAGCAATAATTATAGGTTAATTTAGATATCATAATGAATATCTAAAAATTGTTACTTGAAGTACATATAATGGTGTAACAATAACAACTTTTAAATTTTAATTTGGACAATTAAATCAGCTTCAAATTGTTGCTCAAAATAGCTTCGTACTAACAAAAAAAAATTTACATGTGTTAAAAAAATGACATGTGGCTGAATTTTTTTTAAATTTTTTTTTTTTTTTCATGTTTTAAAACAAATGATGACATGTTGCTGAATAAAGTTTTTATTTAAATTTTTTTTTGATGTGTCAAAAAAAAATATGTCATGAATAATTGCAACAAAACCAAACACAAACTGTACAAAATAATTTAAAAAAATCTAAAATAACATCACAAAAAACAAAAATATTGTCAAGTTAGTGGCCACATCCCGGTCACATAGGAAATATTACATTAAATCCAAAATATTCAGTGATCACATCCCGATCACATAGAAAAATATTACATAAATTCAGAACACATTAAATCCGACAGAAATTCAAATATTACATGTCCAATAACACAAATTAACAATCCTTGGGAAACACCTTAGAACATTGGAAGTAACAATGTTAAGTATTTTTTTTGAGCGTGAGGGGGCCCAAACAACAGCCTAATAGATCAACAAAATAAAATATTTAGAACAAAATGTTAAGGAATATAACCTTAGGGAGTGTAATGTTAAGGAAAATATTTCATACCTGAGTAAGTATAAGAACAGCACCAACACCTACGTGACTTCCGCCCTCACTATCCCTCATCACTTTGTCAGCAATGTAAGCATCAATGATATCGGTAGGATCCTTCAAAACCAAATGCACAGAGCCATGATCACTTGGTGTGAACTCCTTCGCGACCCACTGACAACCTAATAGAACAAAAATATAATGATCAATTATTTGTAAATTTCAACCTTAACTATAATTAATATAAAATAATATACATGTTCCACCCTCTCATATTTTTGGCAATTCTCCTTGATCATTCTCAACGGATAATAAGTACCCTCTGCAGTGAGATAGTCCATTGCAGAAAGCCAAGCTTTGCCCTGGAAATCATCATCCTCCACCGGCTCTTCAAGCTTTTTACGTATGGCCTCTTGGGTCGAGGCGAGCGGGGGTCCCCGAGAGACATGAGCTTTTAGGTACGATGCGACGCATGGCGCTGTGCTTCCCTTGGCGGGACCAGGTATGATATGACGCGGTGGAGATTCTCTCTCTCGTTCGATTTGAGGCGGTAGAGATTGAAACTCTCGTTCGATTTGAGAGAGATTAGATAGACGATTGGAGGTTTGACCGGGATGTCCAGGAAGAGGTTGTCGTCCAAGATACCAGCGGGGTTTTGATGGATCCATTTTGATAGTTATAAATTTTGGATTGAGAAAGATGAATTAGATTTGAGAGAGAGATGAGAGATGGACTAAGAAAGAAAGAAAGAAAGAAAAGGGAGAAATGGACTGAGAAAGGAAGAGAAGGGTTTGTTTTGTTGGGACTGACGGAGAGGGTTTTGTAGGGAATTAGAAATTACATAACTCGCTACACGGTGTAGCGAGTTTGACTTAAATCTGGTCAAAACTCGCTACACCGTGTAGCGAGTTTAGTTTAATTAAATGCCCTAATTAATTTTCCAACGGCCTAAATTAATTACCCTAAACTCGCTACACGGTGTAGCGAGTTTTGACCAACCCTAGTCAAACTAGCTACACGGTGTAGCGAGTTTCAAAAAAGTGGACATTATGGGCAATAGTTTGAACAGTGAGTCATTTTGATAAATAAAAAAGTAAAACGGGATTATTTGAGAAAAAATTTGATTTTTTGGTATTTTTTTTTTCCAATATTGTAGGGCATTTATATTGGGAGTGTTATTAATTCTTTGCTAGAAGTGCAAGCCCACTACATATTTAACTAGAGAAAGAGCCCACTCCACAAGCCCATATTCAAACACCAATAACCCTATCTAGGTTTTCTCTTCACTCCGATCACTTTCTAGACACTCACAGTCGCTTATCTCCGCCGCCTTCGATCACTTCTTCTTAGATCCTGCACAATTCTTCAACAACTATGGTAGGATTCGAAATCGGAGATGTTCCCTTCAATCCTGACGGCTGGGGTCCGCCGGAATCCTCTTCCCCTCTCCTCCCGAACCACCCCGTCAACGTTCCCTTCGCTCCCTTCTCCCGCTCCGACAAGCTAGGCCGGATTGCAGACTGGACCCGCTCCAATTTCAACAACCCTAACCGCTCAAACAATCGGAATGCCTCCGACTCCGCTTTCGATTTCACCACCGACGAGTCATTCGTCGGTCTAAACGCCGATGACGACTCTTCCTTCCGTCTTGTTGACGGTAAGCCTCCGCCAAGCGCCCAAGTTCGGTCCCAAGTGGCGGTTCCAGAACAACCGTAATCAGCTGCCGCAGCGCCGGGATGAAGAGGTTGAGGCGCGAAAGCGTGATGTGGAGAAAGAGCGTGCTCGCCGTGACCGGCTTTACCATGCTAACCGCTCCGGCGGTAACCATCAGCGCCGTGAAGCCGCTGTTCTTAAGTCGTCAGTTGATATTCAGCCGGAATGGAATATGCTTGATCAAATTCCATTCTCAACGTTCTCAAAGCTCTCCTTCACTGTGCCGGAACCGGAAGACCTGCTCATCTGCGGCGGCCTTGAATTCTACGACAAGACCTATGACAGGACAACCCCCAAGAACGAACGTCGTCTAGAACGGTTCAAGAACAGGAACTTCTTCAAAGTCACCACTACCGACGACCCAATTATCCGCCGCCTTGCTAACGAGGATAAAGCCACCGTCTTTGCTACAGATTCCATCTTGTCTACACTCATGTGTGCACCTAGGTCAGTTTACTCATGGGATATTGTGATTCAACGTGTTGGGAACAAATTATTTTTCGATAAACGAGATGGGTCACAGTTAGATTTGTTATCTGTCCACGAGACTTCTCAGGATCCCTTACCTGAGGCCAAAGATGATATCAATTCCGCCTATTCATTATCTGTCGAAGCTGCTTATATTAATCAGAATTTCTCGCAGCAGGTTCTAGTTAGGGATGGGAATAAGGTTACATTTGAAGAGCCGAATCCCTTTGCGAATGAAGGGGAGGAGGTAGCTTCGGTTGGCTATCGATATAGGCGTTGGAAGTTGGATACTGATATGTATTTGGTTGCTAGGTGTGAGGTTCAGAGTGTTGTGGAGGTTAATAATCAGAAATCTTTCCTTACTTTGAATGCACTTAACGAGTTTGACCCCAAGTACTCTGGTGTTGACTGGAGGAGGAAGTTGGATACTCAAAGAGGTGCTGTTTTGGCCACTGAGTTGAAGAATAATGCCAATAAGTTGGCTAAGTGGACTACTCAAGCAATTTTGGCTAGTGCAGATATGATGAAATTGGGGTATGTGACCAGGGTTCATCCAAGGGATCACTTTAATCATGTTATTTTGGCTGTTGTTGGGTACAAGCCTAGGGAATTTGCAGGCCAAATTAATTTGAATACTTCTAATATGTGGGGTATTGTCAAGTCGATTGTGGATCTGTGTATGAAGTTGAATGAGGGGAAATATGTGTTGGTGAAGGATCCACAGAAACCCCAAGTGAGGATTTACGAGGTTCCTGCTGATGCTTTTGAGAATGATTACGTGGAGGAGCCACTGCCTGAGGAGGAGCAAGTTCAACCGCCAACGGAGAATGGTGATATTGCCGATGCAGTTGGAGCTGCAAATGATGTGGAGGACAAGGAGGTTACTACTGAAGCTTAGAAGGTAACTATTTAATCTTCTGTTTGTCCAATGTTTGCATATTCTAAGAATTAGTGTATGTAAGATCCTTATTGTTTTATAATATTTGCATTAAGCATTCCCTATCCGTTAATCTATGCAAGATTTTTATTGTTTTGTTAAGTAATTTTTTTATTGAATACTGATGTCGGGTAATTTTGATAGTTTTTCTAATGTGATTGCGTTAAGCAGGTAAATGGGATAGAGATTAATAGATTGCTAATTGTGACACTGTTGCTGTTATGTAAGAGAAATTTTGTGATAGTTTGAACCAAAATAATTCGTGGAGATGGATGCTACCCAAGGAATTTAAGAAAAGAAAGAAAAGAAAACACATAAAAAAGTAAGAAAGTGCAATCTCAACTTTAAACACTAATTAGAACCTTTTTAATAGCATACTATCCAAAGAATAGAAGTTAGTTCTTTTCTCTCGACGAAACTCAAGCATATCATTGTGCCTTAAGCATGGACAATCTTTTCCTTCAGAATATCTTGTATCGGTAACGAAGAGAAATTCTTACAGAATAAGGATAATGCCAGTTATTTGGAGTTGCATACGGTATCAGATAAAAACTAATTAACACATACACTGTATATACATATATAAAAGTGCATACACCTAATATGACAATGAAGATAAAGACGACCATTTAGGATTTGAAAGAATTGTGGAAAATATAAGAGATGGAGTCTCTATTATATAGAGAGAACTGGGACCATTGTCATTTTATCACTCACACACACACACACACACATATATACTCCCTCCGTCCCAGCGAAAGAGTCGGTAAATTTGTCCGACACGCAAAATAAGAAATGTGATGTAGGAAAGAGAAAAAATTTAAATGTTGTGAGTATGAAAAATTAAATAGGAGAGAGAATGAGTGGGAGGTGATGTAAGAAAGATAATGTCAGGAGTGAGGTAAAAGTAAAGTAGGAGAGAGAGAATGAGTGGAGAGAATAGTGATTTAAGGTTTCCTTTTGGGAAAGTGGCTTTTTAAATGGGACGCCCAAAAGG